>JAOEHY010016084.1:15118-27989 GCA_025447955.1 Psilopsiagon aurifrons | reverse complement strand
AATGGGTTGCCCAGGGAAGTTGGGAATGCTTCATCCCTGGCAGTGTTCAAGGCCAGGTTGGACAAAGCCTTGGGTGATATGGTTTAGTGGGAGATGTTCCTGCCCATGGCAGGGGGGCTGGAACTAAATGATCTTAAGGTCCTTTCCAACCCTAACTATTCTATGATTCCTGTATTTGGTTGCAGAGAAAACTTTGTCTTGTGCTTAAAAGCATGAGAATGAACCTGGAGCTCAATTCTGCTTTCAGTTCTGCTACAAACTTCCTGTTTTACAACTCACTTAGACCAAACTTTGTGAAACAATCCACTATAGCAAATGAATCAATTTCTGAGTATCCAACTCAATACCAAGGTTTACATTGGAACTATAACTGAAGTTCATTTGAATGGGGGTGCTTGGATTTTGAATAATTAAGCAGGCTATCTCCATCATACCCATACTTGATCATGCTACTTAGCAGGCTGGTTTGGACTAAAGCAGAATCCATTGGATATTTCACTTCTGATTACTAACTTACCAATAAAGCTGCTCCTATGAGAAGAAATAGAAGTATGTTGCTCCCTCCCAGTGGAGGGACGGCATTATCCCATTCCGAAAAGCAGGAAGGTAAATGTGGCACCTGGAACTGTAATGAAGTGTGACTTTTACTTCCAGCACACTCCAAATAATGAATTTTGTGCACTGGCTACAGTCAGAACTTCTGCATTTGTGTGGTCACTGATTAGATAAACCAATCTGATAGAGATGGCTAAGCTGTTTTATTGAGATAAATGCCTTTGCTAAGCATGGACAAACTGCCTCAATTTATTTTTCCCTGGGGTTGCTGTTACCCAGCTTAGAGTTCAGATTGCTTTACCTGTCAATTTTTATACCTCATATTTTAGACAAGATTTTTATAATGGATTCTTTGTACTTTCAGCTTGAGCTTGGAATTCTTTTGGACTATTGGCACTATTTGATTCCATTATTAAACCCCATACTCATCAGGTCTTTGGGATTTTATATTATAATTTCCCTTTTTAAATTTACCAAACAATAAAATTTACTGAAGATAAGGTACAATACAAACTTTGAAACTCCTGAAATGCATAATTGAAGCCAGAGAAGGAAAACAAGAAGATAATTTCTAAAGCTCCTGAGGTCTATGAAGTACTACTCAGGGAAATACTTAGACAGGGCTTCAAGCAGCCTGGTTTAATGGAAGGTGTCCCTGGCCATTGCAGGTGGGCTGGAACTAGATGAGCTTTAAGGTTCCTTCCAGCACTATGAAACATGAAGCTCTTCTGTGCAGTAGGAGCAATGAGAAGGCAGAGAAGAGGAAATATTTCCGAATTCCTAGATGTGACACTAGCAGAATACCGAAAGAATACAGTATTGACTATCCAAATGTGAAAAGGATTACGATTAGACTTCTAGTCCAAATGTTAAGGTAAATGTGGCTTCTTGCAGAAAACAACAGTGGTGACAACACAAGCTTCTGTCTGTTAAGTCTTTGAAAATGTCCCCCTCCTCCGACAGTCAGAGCAAGTCCTTTCACTGGTCTGAGTTCAAAAGCCTGAGGAAATGGATTATTCAAACCTGTGCTGTGACAGCGCTGACAGGGGAACACCACCCTACCCCAAAACCAGTACACATGTTGTATGACTCAAAGAAAAAGGTCCTTGGGACAATCTTGAGCTGGTTTATACCTGTCAGAAATCACCCAGAAATGTAAGCCAGCTGTTTATTCTGAAGTCAAGCTTTCATTCAAAACATACACCTTTAATTTTTAAGGACTGTTGGTCATTTGCTTACTTCTCAATGGAAAAGGCTGTTCATGCTGAACTGACCATGGAGATGATTTCAGGGGTTTAAGCGGCTGTGTAGACCTGAGGGCTAATGTGGAAGGACAGAATCAACGTTCTTTCTTGGCAAAGGCGAGAGAACAAAATCCAAGAGAGAAGCATGGGAGAATCTATGTGCTGCACCTCTAGGAGGGTGTGGAAAGAAGGTCAGGAGGTACTGCCACATATCACTGCCTGTTCTACCCCCTCAGCCTTTGATTCCCCTCTTTGTACACATGAGCATGCAGCTAGCTTATGAACTAAGATGTGCACCAGTCACAGGAGTGGTGCCATCTCCCTGAGAGTTTACATCTGGTTTGAACAGACTGAGGAGAGGTGGGGAAGGGCTGCCCCATCTCCCAGCAGCACAAGGCAGCACCCAAAGCTCCAACACACTGCTGTTTAAATGCTTTCTGGTGCAGTCATAGAACCTATATCCCTGTAGAAGCTCGTCGCAAGCCCCTTGCTTTCTTCTCTTCTGCCCTGTATGGGAACCTGCATCACCAGGAGATGCATCCATGGAACACTTTCAATGGAAACTATTTCAGCTTGCCAACTATTGGGAAGAGTGGTGTGAAAATTCAGTTGCCCTTTTGCACTGTATGGCATTCTGCCCTGAATCTCTTCCAGTGTAAAAGATTCTGCTGTCCTTATTAAAACAGAAAATGAGGACTTACATACCCCCACTATATACTGTCTGCTCTCTGCTGCCTCTGGAAGATGCCGACTGGAACTGAATTACTCAAAGTGGATGCTTTCCAGATAGAAACAGAGATACAGAAGTTCTGCTTTCTCTTTATGGCATGTTGAGAGGATTATTCCTGGTTTAAAACTAAAAATCTCCCCTTCCAATTATACTTCGCTTTTCTAGGAAACAGCTCTGTAGTTTAACACTCACAGGTTAAACCAGTGAGCTGGATGAATCCAAGAGCAGATGTCTGAGCAGAATGGCTTGGAAATTAGTACTGTAGCATGTGGTGATGAGCAGGCCTTGAGGAAAGAAAGTGGAACATAAGAAAGGAAACATCTCAATTATGACCACTGCCTATCAATCACAATGCAGCATTAAACCCACTTTTGTTTACAATGCATGGAGAAGGTTCTGCAGTTTACTTGTGCCTATTCTTCAAAAAGCTTCTGTGAACCACAACTTTTTGCTACACAGAGGCATGGCACAAGCTTTCTGGGTCATCATGAGAGAGAAAAGGATTTCTTGTATTTGTGAGACAGAAAAAGAATACCAATAATCATAGCAGACCTTACTTAGGACATCATATCTAGTCTATCACATTTTGGTCTCAGAAGTAATCCCAGTTTTATAAGGGGAAGACTCCTTGATCTCTTATAAGGTAAGGAACAGCCACAAGACTCTGAAATCACCAACTTCTTTCTTTGCACAAAACAGGAATCTCCAAATTGCTTGTTTTACTGTGTCCTTGCCCTGTCACTCCTCCAAAATTTTCACAGGGGCCATGAATAAATCCAGATTAGCATTACTAAAGCTGACTCAAATATTGCTGAAGGATAATATACTAAGGGAGAGATTACATTCACTTACAGGTTGATGGTAAATGGGACCACAGTGGCACCGAGACCAGATTTCCAGTCAGTGTAATGCTGCTGCAGCTCATTCCCAAGTGACTGTTGCCACAGACCACATTTGTGCAGTAAAGGAAAGCTTAGCTCCATGGGCATTACCAAGAAGTTTTTGCTGCATTATGTTCTATGCCCTAAGGTGCAGGAGGACATTAGCTGCAAGTTTTATGAGTAGCTTGCATTAGAAAAATGAAGCCATTAAATTCTCATAAGCTTTTAAATTTTTCATGTTATGGTATTCTGGAAATGCTTTTTATACCATGGGCATGCACTGGTTACCACAACAGCAAAGCTTGACTCTCTTCCTATTGCAGTATCCTCCTCATGTCTCAGGCTTCCCCCTTCCCTTTGTTTCAAAATATCCCCATCGTAGGTCCTTATGACTCAGGCTGATTTATTAAAGTGAGAGAAATGGCCCTGACTGAGAGCAGTTTCTCTGAGAAAACTGTATACTTGCTATTTTCTGCTGTTTGCACCTGATTTTGTACCTTGGGCTTTCTTTTTCACTATGGTTCCACTTTCAGCTCGTAATTCTTTTCTCTTTGTAGTTAAATCTTCTAGATTTTTTTTTCTATTTTACTTTTTCAGAAAGATAAAAAGAAAACCACCAAATAATTCAACTTATGCTATAGAAGTGTTCAAACACAAACGCACAGAATGCGGTTAGCAGATGGCTTTGTCAACTGCCTCTGCTTTCATGTGAGCCTGCCAGGGTAATCAAAATGTGTAAACTGAGATCAATTAGTACACCATTTCCCACTGTGCTGAGTTCCCACTTTGTAATCTTCACTCCTCAATTAGTTATCCTTCCCTAATTAAACTTAGCGACAAAATGCAGAATCCTCCTTAACATATCACTTAATTTTAATCCTTATGATTAAAAAGATCCTAATATTATCAAAGTGGAAGCATGGACTCAAGAGAAACCCAGAAGCTATAAATAATCAGGATGGTTAATGTATTTTTGATATAAATAAAAAGGCAATGATATGCAGGCATAAGAAGCACTGGGAAGCTGGTGATTTCTTTGAAAGAGTAGTGGAAGCAGGCAAGACAGAAGTCTGCTACATTGTGCCTAGACAAATGAGTTTCAGTTGTCTGTGGTTTATGTATCAAAGAATATATTTATAAAGGAATAAGTGTAGCTCAGCTTCACAGATGTCAATCTGGTTAAGCCATTTTGGTCATCTTGTTAAAAATCAAACACACTTCACATCTTATTAGCAAGGACTATCGTGTGCTGTCACATTACTCTTTCACCAAAATTGTTTACTTTTCTATGAAGGTTTCTACAGAGCGGGCTGGTACTGATGAATGTAATGTAATGTGACCCTGGACCACAATGTGTTAAACAAACCTCATCATCAAGTCTATCATGAACTGATATGAAAAAATTAATACATATTCAGCATAAGAGCTCATTAAAGAAAGCCTCTGGAATTCCAGGCCCACAAGCTTAACCCTATAAGCTAGACTGCCTCTGTTTAATTATGCAAGCTTACCATGCAAACGATTTTATTTGCTATGTGTAACTGAAAGATAAATGTACTTCAGAGCTCTACAACTCCTTTTCGAATTCAACAGTTCATATTACAAAGAAAAGAACCCTCAACATCTCAAAGCAGACAAGGTGACTGATGTTTGTAAGCCTACAGAATATTTAGGGCAAGCTAAATAGCAAAGCACTTTTTTTAACCTTCCTTTTGCTCTGCCCTGAGTGCATCTGTTATATCCTCTTTTACTTTCTCATTTTATAGCTTCTGCATTCACATACTCCTGCCACATTCCAGATTCTTCCTTAAAACCTTCTTCCTACTGGCATGCGCAAGGAATTCCAGTCTGCAGATCCTGCTCTGCACTTCAGCACCCAAAGAACGTGAACTGAAAGATGAGCTAGAAGAATGCTTTTACTAAAAAGAAACACTCTGCCAAGAGTATTGGATCCTTTGCTCCTCTAATAAACAATGTACAGTGCCTGAATTTCATCTGGATAACAGATTAAAAGTGCTTCTCACAGTAATATATTAAGACAGCAAAGTGCTTTTTCTCATCAGTAATACAAGACTAACAGAATGCTGAATTTTCTTGGGTCAGGAGGACCTCGGATGATACACAGGTGGGATACTGGGTTTGTGTCTGTGTTCACACACCATTGTGATGAGGCTATAAGTTCCAGGCCACTTTCAGGAGCAGGCAGTGGCTTGCCTCAACACCTAAGTCATCTTGCCATGTTCGGGTCTAAACCCCAGGCCCAGCGCAGGTAGCTGCATTTCATTGCTTCTGCAAGGACAGGAATAAGGGCAGGTCCCACCCACGGGAGCAGGATGGAGTTCTTCCCCTTGCTGGCCAACCAGACCACGCTGCCAAGGTCTCCACAGTAAGAAATAGACGAGCAACGTGAATTAATTACTCACGATGTGAGTTCTTCATGAGAATGGAGTTCCTTCTACTACTGGTAAGTACAGCACTTCTGACAGAGCTACACCAAAGCGAAGAATTGTAAACGGAACAACTAGGACACAGAAACAAGAAATGTTAATGCTATTTATGACGCCTTACATTTTACTGGTGGGGGCAATTGCAAACCTGACTAATGCAGCCCCAGAGTCATTCTTCAGGATGTAACAAACAGATTCAATGCACATTAATCCCAGCAGACATGCTTCGAGAAAGGAAACTTCAGACAAAGGAGGTCCTACAGAGATTACACTCTGCTCCTGCCACAGAGCTCTCTCTGAGTGAACCACACCTTAACAAGTGGGACACAGCTTTAGAACTATCTATGGACATACAAGAACTGAGCATGAGGGGCAGGAAGAAGCATCTGTTATTCAGGAATAAAGCAACTCTGATTCAGCAAAGTGAAGATGCAAAGTCATGCAGCTCTCTAGAGCCTACCGAACTTAGACACACAGGAAGCCCCAGAGAACAAGGCAAATGAGAACAAATACCTGCTTTGAAGCAGTAACAACTCAAGTATCAAAAGAGTTAAGGAGATGAAAAGCACAACAGATGGATATAGATGGGGCAGGCAGAGTAACAGCAAGAAGCAATGAGGAGCAGTTTTCACATATTAGTGTATTCATCACAGCCAAGTTTTTGCAGCCGTGAATAAAAGCAGCATTTTAGAGAGGTGTTCAGAGGAGGAAAATGAGTTACCATTACAGATGTGCATGTTCAGGCCATGCAGCTTATGTCTAGTTGACACAGATGAAGGAGTCAAATGCAGGTTGGTTCCCTGTCTAATATGAGGCTACAAAACCCTTTAGCAGCAATACTCTTCAGAAATATAAAACAAGCCAGATTACAAAGCCAAGGAAATGATGTTGCAGTAATCAAGATGCAAAATCAGTGACAGCTTTGATGAAAGCTCAGCAGTATGTACTGGGAGGAAAAACTGTTATTGCAGGCAGAACCAGCAGGATTTTGATAGGCTGGGTGGAAAGACGGAGGAGGAGCTGTGAGCTGAAGGGAACACCCAGGTTACTCATTCCGATGAGACAGCAGCTGGAAGGGGACAACCCAGGAGCACTTGGACAGATTAAGAGTTCCAGGCTAGCAATGTTTTGTTTAAGGCAAGACAGAATGAGGAGATATCAGAGGTGCACTGAGATGGCTGTACAAAAGCTGATGGATGTTGAGTGCAGAAGCTGATCTATAACACTTCTTACTGTACTTCCTTAATTCCATGCATTATTTAGCCTTGCCTACACAACTATTTAAACACTCCAGAAAGGCTGGACTTTACATTGTGAACCAATGACTGAAGCCATCAGTATTTTTGTTCTCCTTGAGCTAAGTCACTTGCTACAGATTACTCATTTCCACAACTCATTAACACTTCCCACTAGTTAACTCAGCTTAGACTACTGCTTGTATGTCAGTGTATTTCCAGTAGCAAAATTTCTGCCACTGCCTTTCCACACTTCACTGGATGCCCCAATTACTCGTAGGACAAGCACTCATTTTCAAGATGTTTGCATGTTGCAATATCCAGCAACAAGAGCTGCAACTTCTGATCCATCTGTACATACTGGTTTGAGCAACATGTTGGATCCAGACATAGGAATCAGAAAGACTGAATAGCAATGCAGAATTCTCCATGTTTTGCACTTCTTTCTTCATCCCCATTACTCTGAAAAGATGAACCATGTGTCAAATAAACATCGATTACCTCCCTAAACTCCTGTTTTCCTGCAAGTGATCACACACCCTGAGTGAGAAGCCTTGTCAGTCCTTGCTGTTTATCAAGCTTGCCGACAGAAGTACAACAATCACAGACACAACCACAGGCACAGACACTAATTAACAACATTCCATTGTGCCACAAACGAGAAATGCCAAGAGATCTACTTTACCCTGCCCTGCTCCTTACACAGCTCCCACTTCACGAGCACACATGCACACAGACAGCAGGCAGACAACAATATACAGAGATAATGAATGGGTCTCTAGTGTTTCAGATTTACCTACAACCGTGTCCTTCCATCAGAACTTTAAGAGTGGTTTGCTTCTGGCACTAGCATTAGCAATCCCACAATAAAGACTGTTAAGAAAAATGTTGCTCAACATTAGAGATAGTTAGAAACAGTCAGAAAAATCTGGGTGCTTCCCAGGAGCACTCTGCAAATTACTCATGATCTACTAGAAGTATTTTACGTAACGCGCGTCACATCTCTGCTGCCAATGGGCTATGCAAGTCTCTGACCAAAGTAAATAAATAGAAATCAAAACAGAAAATGAGTATCCTGATGAGAAGAAGAATGTGAACATCTCATGTGTTAAAGACACAAACTGAATTTGAAATAAAGGACATGCATATGGAAAGTGCACATATTTGGGGAGGTTTAGGGGGAAAGAGTTAAAATGCAGATAAACCTCTTAGTGGTGCAAATAACATTTGAATTTAGTTTTATATCCAGACTATCCGGTTCACAATCCTTTCATTCCTACTGTGGGAAAATGGGAACTGGGGAAAAACAAGTCCCACTGAGCAGGCTCTTTGCTTTCCCACCTCTTCCTTATTCTTTATTTTTGTTTTACTTTAAAAGTCTGTGATGACCTAAAGAAAATAACAAAACCAAACTGTGTGCAGTACTTTAAAATCAGCTTTCCCTTGCATCTCAAAACTGCATCGCTTTCATGTGCGCCAAATTCAGCAGAAACAGAGTGCACAAGAAGACTAAAACATCAGAATGAGGGACCCCAATACCTAAAAGTAAATAGAAAGGAAAAGTCATTTAAGAGGTAAACATGTCTTACTCAAAGCTACTGCTCGGTAGAATTAACTCCTCTTTAGTGTTACTAGTCTCTTCTAGACCATTTGGATACAGTTTATACCAGAGCTAATTGTCCCAAATAAAGTTTAGCATCCAGCCTATCAACTAGGTCTTTAAAGGGGCTTTTCTACATTCAGCCTGTAATCTTACCTTGTAGGCAGCTTGTCTCATAAACTGCTTTGCAGGCTGCTTCCAAATAGCAGGCACTGTAATGACCCATCTTACTTCAGTGTTTTCAAAGTCTGAGCCTCCTTGGTCACTGAGCTCCTAAATAAAATGAAACCAGAGGTCAATGCAAAATGATGGGTGTCCACTTCATAAGATAACATTCTTTTCTGTTGGGTCAGTAACAGTAACTTTCTCTTTTCAACTCTTTTCCTCTTCCGTCCACACTACAAATCAGAATTACTGCCAACCTGTCAAGAATGCTTTACTGTGCCAAAAGCTGGGATTAGGGTTGATGCCTTCTCAAGGAGGCCTATAGAAGAGTTTACTGCTTAGCATGGAGTAGAGAAGTTGGTTTTTCCCAAAGCAGATCCTGCACTGCTGAATGTTACAGAACATTTCTGTACATTCTTAGTCACAGTGTGGGATTTGCTGTTCACCTGAGGAATTCACACTTGCACCTTGATTCATACACAGAAACATATTTGAGGTATCACTGACGAACATTATGCTTTACAATCTGGGTTTTTCAATGACTTCTTTATACACCACTTACCTTTAAATCAACTTTTTACAACTCAGTTAACAAGAGGAAGTTAGAGTTAAACCCTTTAAAAAAATAACTGCTTGCTCCTTGAAAGTTTTGCTCTAAGCAAACATTCAAGACCAGTTTAGTTCTTTTATTGTCCCTTTTTTTCCGCTTAAAAAGAGGAAAGTCTGTACTGAATTTGCAAATTAGGTGATATACTGACACGTTTTGGGAAAGGTTCCAAGCAAAATGTCATTACCATATGTCCTATGTAAATCTCCATCCAAACAGGGAAAGGTTCAGAAAGGTGAACAACAGGCCTTTAGAATGTAAAAAACTCTTTCTGTGTGTGCCGTGCCAAGGTGTTGTTTGTGTAGCTATGCTGCAGTTCAAAAATCCAGGCTGGAAGAGTGCTACCTTTATATTGCACAGGGCACAGGAAGGAACAGTGCAAAGTAAGAGTTCATTTACATTGCTCATCCAATTAGTTTCAGCATACACACACAAATCAACAGGCATTTATTAACATCAAGAAAAGATGAAGCCTTGAACAGACAGGACAGCATATATATGGAACCCAATAGCATTCACTAAGAATTTCCCCAGAATATGCATGCGCTTAAGCCTGTGACTCCATGATCAACCCCAAAATCCAGTTAAGTCATTGACAAGATGAGGAATTGGAGTTGTAATGGCAAGAACTTTTCCCTGTTGCATTAAGAGATCTCATAGAGAATCAGTTAAACCCATCCAAAAAAGTAGATTACATTTTAACAAGGCTATTTTAAACAATGCTTGCTGGGATGAATACGCAGCTTTGACCCAGCAACTTGCGTACATGGACTTTACAGTGGTGCATTTGAAGCCAGTATGTACTTAACTTACGTTTGTTTATATGAGATTTTAAATCTCAAAAACTCTTTCCTGGGGACATATATTTTACAAAAGAATATGAAAAACAACTTTGTGTCCCAAGAAGAATGTCACGAGAAATGAGTATTTCAACATTTCAAATGGGAAATGGAAAACAAAAAGCCACACCAGCCACAGCAGGGGGAAAAAATGGCAGAAAAGAAAAGCAGCATAAATGGAGGCAGTCCATCAGAACACAGTATGAATTTACAAATTAAACCCCTAACAGATGTCTGTCTTTTCACTTGTTCCAGTGCCTCACCACCTTCACGGAAAAGAACTTCTTCCTTATATTTAACCTGAACCTCTCTGGTTTAAGTTTGAACCCGTTACCCCCTGTCCTATCACTACAGTCCCTGATGAAGAGTTCCTCTCCAGCTTCCCTGTAGGCCCCCTCCAGATATTGGAAGGCTGCTATGAGGTCTCCATGCAGCCTTCTCTTCTCCAGGCTGAAAAGCCCCATCTTTCTCAGCCTATCTTCAAATTGGAGGTGCTCCAGTCCCATGATCATCCTCACGGCCTCCTCTGGACTTGCTCCAGCAGCTCCATGTCCTTTTTATGATGGGGACATCAAAACTGTGATCTGCTGGTCACGAAGGAGGCAATCCTGGCCCTCGACTCTCCTCTCACGAGGGAGAACCTTGTGTGAACACAGAACAACGCGTTGTTCCAGCAGAAGTTTTGGAGATGAGGACAGGACACAACCTCAAACTTATTCCTGTGCTTCAGCATCTGCACTTTTTCATTGTCTTTTCAAATTAACATTTTTTCCTTGAAATTTTTTCCAGTGGGAAATATTTAAGCGAGTAAGAAGATATTCGGAACTCTGCATCTCAGTGATGCACTTAACTATTAGTGAATCAAGCTTCCCCTGTATGAGGAGAAATCACTTCAGGTTATTGTGAGGTCTCCAGAGTCCACAGCCTGCCTAGAGTTTCTACAGCCTCCTTAGTTTGTTTACATCAAATACTACTGAGGCCAGTGCTTGGCAAGGTTAGAAGGGCTAAGCTCACATTTATACCAGTTATAAACCCAGCAAATCTAGATAAGGATGCATTACCTTACCTTTAATGCCTGTTCCTTAAAGTATTGCAGAGCGTAAGCAAAAATCTCAAGTGCTTTGACTTTTTTGCCATTTGCAGCTGTCAGGTCTGTCTCCATGGTAAGATTCTACATGAAAGAAAATAAGTGGAAGTTATTAAAAGGAAAAGGAAAACACAAAATTAATTCCCACTGCTTGAGGAAAGGGAATTCTTCATTATCCACCTGGTTAGGAAAAAGTGACAAAATTGTTCTGAAGAGGATCTAACTCATCACTTGTATTTCCTGGAGCATGCCATCTGCTGCTTATTTTAGACTTTGTTTTTAAACACCCACCACATCCACAGATAAGCGCAGGCAGAGAAAGAAATATGGACTAAATATTAAAGAACTACAATAAATGTATCTGTTATTAATTGCAACAAAGCCGCATATGCAAGATATTTAATCCAAGAGTTTAAAGCATAAATTTTTGGCTTCCCACCAACACATGAAACCAGAAAACACCTCATGACAGAAAGTACTGGCCAAGTCCCAAAACTCTAGAATGGATTAAAGACGAAAATATAATCAGCTGGAATAATGTCAAATTAGCAACATGATTTGCACTTGCAGTTTGACAATGAACTCAGGGTAAATTTGCTCCTCTGCACTTGAGTTCTGGATGGCTCTTATGCTCCATTTCTGCTTTCTGACTAGAGTTATAAAACAAACCAACTGCACACAGACTCCCCTCGACAGCTATGAATTTCACCCAGGCAAATTAGGACATGAAGAACTAAGCAAAGCAGATACCAAACTTCTAAGATCTAAAAACAAGGCTGGCAAAATACACTTGCCAAATGCAGCGAGAAGCAAAATGAATCATAATGTTAACTGAATTTATTTCATTTACTCTCTAAACATAGATACAGAACTGCATCACATCTAGTTGACAGTCTTTAGGCAGAAATCTAGTACTGCTCACAGGAAGGTAATCTGAGTTGCAAATTAACAAATTCAAGGGAACTGGTTATTACTTACACCGGTGGTATGCAGCTTCATCTTAAACTTTTCAAAATACAACCAGTGCTTTGATTCAGTGGGATCCAAGTCATGGTAGAAATCTCTTGCTGCATACCCAAAGCTATGAAACTTCCTCTCTGGTGTTAGGAGGATAGTGGTAGGTGTCTTCTGATTGGATACGCCTGGATCTCCACCTTCCCATCTCCTATCCAACAAGTGAAAGAGCTTCAGTAAGTGACAATAATGTTTGGAGCAGCAGGAAAAGAAGTGTATCATGAGAAAAACAATGTGGTTGCAGATTGCACAGACTACTTTTGCCTTCCAACAATATTAATTTAATAGAATCATAGAATAGTTAGGGTTGGAAAGGACCTTAAGATCATTTAGTTCCAACCCTCCTGCCATGGGCAGGGACACCCCCCACTAAACCATGCCACCCAAGGCTCTATCCAACCTGGCCTTGAACACCACCAGCAATGGAGCATTCCCAACTTCCCTGGGCAACCCATTCCAGTGCCTCA
>JAOEHY010016084.1:0-10926 GCA_025447955.1 Psilopsiagon aurifrons | reverse complement strand
GCACAGGGTGCCCAGAGAAGCTGTGGCTGCCCCATCCCTGACAGTGTTCAAGGCCAGGTTGGATGGGGCTTGGAGCAACCAGTTCCAGTGGAAGGTGTCCCTGGCCATGGCAGTGACTGGAACTGGATGAACTTCAATGTCCCTTTCAACCCAAACCAGTCTGGGATTCTATCATCTTTATAGAAGCTGTGGAGAGCTAGGAAGAGTTGACAGGCATGAATTATTACCTTAATTAAAATTGATAAAACAATAGCTTATGCTAGGCAATCAAAGTGCAGTCATTCATCCATCATCTAGAAACACACACCCAACTCCAAATACATGCTTTAGTCTACTGATATAAGTGAGGCTACTCATGCATTTAAAGCCAAGTATATGCTCAAATAACTTTGTTAGGTCAATGCTTATAACTTCACTTTTTTAGGGCATCACAGCACTTAAACACACAGAGCCAAAGACATGACTTTGCCTACTAATTACACAACTGGAACCACAACTTTGATGATACTACACTCAAGCATGGTAGTAAAGCACTGGGCGTTCACTCTTTTCTGAAGTAGGACCCTCTCAATAAACCCATCTTACCCTTAACTGAGACATCTACAGAAAAGCATCTTTGTTAACAGGCAGTCAGAAATCTAAACGTCTGGAAAGCATCAACACTAAGTAGGGAAGGTGGAAAATATGTGAGGAAGCAAAGAGGCCGATGCATCACTGGTAGGCTTTATTTTCACGTAAACATTCTGGAGTGCAGGAGGAAAGTTACATTTACTCTGACGAAATATTTGTAAATTATCCAATATGTGAGGCCCATTATGTACAGAGTTTGAACCTCTTAATACCTTCTGAACTACCGAAGCCTTATTTTGATACATACACCATTCATTTAATTGAATTTCATGATTTATGTGTATTTATATGTAAATACCTATAAAAATACAGGTTATTTCATAAGGCAGTTTTAGTATATCTTCCCAAAAATCCTTCCCTGTCAGTAATATTTATTAAGGGAAAAAAAATCATTTTTTGTTTTAAAACATTTTCCACTGTTTAAAATACCTTGTTGGAATCTGAATACATTTCCCTCCCCCCGGAATATGTTCCTTCCTTCTGGTTGAAAATATATAAAATGATTTAGTTTCTTTTACATCAGTATCTCTTACACCTACACAGGTCTGTTTCACAATCACAATCATGCTACCATTACTGAATGAGGAAGAAAAAGCAGTGTTTTGAACTATAAGTACTAAAATACCACTAGAGATTTGGAACATAGCCTCAGCCGGCCACACAGCACCTAGATTTTAGTGTCCCAGCAGGGAGGCTGGTATCCTGGAAGGAGGATCTAGTCTGTAATTTAGTACAGTATAATGTGAACCCAGTGGCAAAAAATAGGGTCCTGAGGTAATATTTTGAATCCAAAGAGCATAAAGGACATAGGACATCCCTAGAAACAGCAGTGATTTCACTTAGAAAAATCTCCATAGAGATTGTAGGAACAATACTAGGTTTGCTCAGGTACAGCTTCAGAGATGTATTCCCTCATTTCATACAGCTTCTTCGAGAAAGTTGATTGATCATTTGCTGCCATAAGACAAGTGGAATTCATAAAAATAGGTTCCAACTTGACAACCCTGTAACCTGTCTGAGACAGCAACACATGGCCTGGCCTTTGACTTCCAGCCTCACACAGCTTCCTGTGCTGTTCAGAGAACAATAGATGGATGAGATGCGTAAAAGGCCTTGAAGCATTACTCATCCATACTGAAAATGGTATGTATCTTTGCAACCGGATGCAAAATTTACCTCCCTTTTGATAGCAATTTAAACCACTATATCTGAGATAGTCGTGGCTGCATACAAACCCAGCTATGCAGGCTGACTGCACAATCCCTACTATCTGCTGACTCTGAGAGCTGCATTCAGCTAGCATCTTTGCTTAGAAAAATCACAGAAAATCACACTGGACTACAAGTCAGTCTTTTTGTTCTCAGGATAACACTGCTGCAAACAGTACCCTACCCGCAGCAGCTTTGTTCAGAAGAACTTGTATGGCTAAGGTTTCCATGCATACCTTGTTTGTATCTGAAATTATACCCTGAAATTGTTACAACACAGTCATTTTAAAGATAGTTCAATAAGAACTGCATAGGGGTTCAGTTATAAAAGCAAGTTTTAAATAAGCATATAAAACACTATAAAAATGGCTTGTAGGGCAGTCCTTTCAGGCACCTGCCATAATAGTTTTGGCATTTGTGATTGCATTAGATTTATAAGCATAGCTTTACGTGACGTTGATTTAATTAAGAAATAAAAATACCCCAACGTACATAATGGCACCTAAAGTCTGTCCCTTACATACCTATAATACAAAACAGATTTCTCAAACCTTAATTTTCACATTCATGCCTTTTGATTGCTCATTTGCCAGTATCACTAGTTCATTGTCAGAGATTCAATTTAAATTTAATGCTAAAAAGCTTAAATCAGCCAAAGGAACTACTAGTTTCTGTGTGCAACTAAGTGTTGCAGACACAACTACAAACAAACATGATTCCAAGGGACAGGCAGCACCTCTGAAATGCCATGACCCTTAATAAATGGGCAGTTTCTCTGCATCTCAAAGAGCATCCTGACTTAATAATTATCACTGTTCCCTGAGCAATTCTAAAGACTCACTGATCCCTCCCTTTGCTCAACTCATCTTGTAAACTCAGCAGAAGAGAGAGGGCATATTCACATTGGTTATTAAAGCAAATTAGAATACAGTCAGATGCAACAAAAAACTATAACCATGACAAACGTGTGCACTATGGCAACAGTAAACAAATCTGGACACGTCAGGCTCTTGTAGAGAATATCTATAGCTACTGCAGACAGTGCATGCTATCACGATCAAAAACTAAATGCTGCATTGCAGCCCTTACCTCATTACATGAATACATTCTGGTTCCTTGGTGAAGCTGTAGGCGTAGCCACTGGATGTTGTGCCAAAATCAATAGCCACAACAACAAGAAATAACTGTTCTACAGCATCATCTGCATCAGAGTCCTTCTGTTAAATAGCAGAGGCAAAATGGACACCAAGTCACTGATTAGAGTAACTGTAACCTGTCTTACCCTTCAGTATTTCTGCACTTGAGACATGCACAACTCTTCAGCGGAAATAAGGACTTCCCTAAAGTTGCATTTGTGACAGAAGCTGATGCCAGAAAGCTGCACATTTCAATGGAAGTGGAAATTCAATATACAAATCAACATATTTCCTGGAGCTTTTCATACCTAACCTGTGGAATCAGGAGTTTCCTTCACACTAATTTTGTTTTGAATAGCTATTATCTGGTACCATTAAAACTTACAGCTGAACACTAGGTTATTGGTTTGGGGGCTGGTTTGTTTGGGGGCTTTTTCCTAAAATTGATCAATTGAAGGATATGTGTCTATCTATCAACACAGTATATTTGGGACTTATTTGGTGGTTTTAGGAATAAACTATGTCATAACCCTAAACATGAGCTATTGCTGCCATTCAAAACCCAAAATACAGCCATAAGCTTTATATTCTCTGGTAATTATTTATTTATGAAGAATTTACATAACACTGATTTTGTAAGCATTATATGCATTCTGTTTCCTCTCACCTGTGCTAGAGTGTGGAAAGCTGTTGAGCTGCTTACAGTGAATTTGAATCCCACTCCTGCCTTTTACCTGTCCCTGAACAGCACAGTCAAGGGCAATATGGCAACATTAACCAGAAGAGGTGGAAGGCTTACGGCCCAAATGATAATGATGTGATATAAAGTAAGATGTGAATAAACAAGGAATTGCATGACTCCCCAGTATGCTATTGCCTAACATAAATCCTACATAAAGGAGCAATAAGAAATGAACAGCAAGGAGCTACCCTTCACAAGCTGACGTGGTTAAAGCACTAACAGTTTAGCAAGACAGGAAGAGAACAAGCTGGAAATACTGGTGAAAAGGCTATGTGCCTAAGGCAGGTCACAGTGAAGGAGGGTAATACACCCGTCTGCATACACATCATTTTGGCAAAATCACCATGGAACAGACCTGTTAACCTACTACCATACAGGTTGTCCTCCACTGCTGCTGCTCAGCCTCTGCTTTCAAGCACACTTTGAAGCAACTGCTATTATCTTTTACAAAGGATCTGCCAAATGTCCTCACTCTGTGAGCAGTATTCCAGCATCTTCCAGTGCTTAAAGAAGGCCTACAGGAAAGCAGGAGAGGGACTTCTTACAAGGGCATGGAGTGACAAGACAAGGGGGAATGGCTTTAAACTGACAGAGGGAAGATTGAGATGAGCTCTTAGGCAGAAGTTCTTCCCTGTGAGGGTGCTGAGGCACTGGCACAGGGTGCCCAGAGAAGCTGTGGCTGCCCCATCCCTGCACTGTTCAAGGCCAGGTTGGACACAGGGGTTTGGAGCAACTGCTCTAGTGGAAGGTGTCCCTGGCTCTGGCAGAGGGTTGGAGCTGGATGAGCTTTAAGGTCCGTTCCAACACAAACCAGCACCTTTCTATTGTACCTCTACATTTTCCAAGATATCCCATAGGCCTGCTACTTAAAATGCAGAAACAAGAGTAATAAGGTTTGGTCTGTAATAATGAAAGACTTGTTTGGGTCCTCGTAATACAGCTTTTCAACTAGGGCTATGTAGTTTTTGTATGTCTTCCTTAAGACTTGATATGTCTTCAACTTAAGAGTTTAAGGAGAAAATTAACTGAAAGAGGATATAAATTCATCACTATGACAAAAGAAAAAGGGAATAAGGTATTGAGTATATGAAGAAAGAAAGGAATAAAAGCAAATATTTATGACAGCACACTCTGGAAAGCCTGAAGAGGAATGTTGCACAACTCTTGACTCAGAAATATAAGGAAAGAATCTGGTAAGGGTAGCAATGTGTTCTGAAATGACCTTTTGCAATATCAAGAAATAAACCATGCATACACTGTGTTACAGATGATGCAGATGACCTTAAAAACAGATGGGACCTAGTTTTAATAGGAGTTTATCAAAGAAATGAGCATGATGTGCAAGAGATTAAAACACACTACTTTTATGGGACATTTGCTTGCTTCTGAAAGTTTTTCCTTAAGGAACTAAACCAGTTCTATTTTGAACTCCTCTCTCTATATATACACATATATATATATATTGGAGGAGACTGGTTTCTCTGGGAATTTGGATTTTACTGTTGAATATCATTTATAACCTTCTTTTTTTTTAAAATGAAATGAGTGAGACTTTTCAGGGGCTGCCTAAACAACCCAGTGACAGACAGGGTAAGAACTTGGAACCCTGAGGACCATGGAGCCCTTCTGTTCAGTATAAAAATATGCAGGAGCAAATCTATCAGCTCAGCAAGTAGACAAAAAAAGGGCAAAATCAGGACCCCAATGAAATGAATGACAGCATTGTCACCAATCCCAGTGTGATCAAAATTTCACTTAAGACTAGGGATAGCATAAAAGGGATCTCTATGTGAGGAAATGACAGCTGTCTAAAGAAATTACGTCCCACTAAACATAGGAAAAAGTAATGTCAACATACAGTATATGTTAAGAGTGCATTTCTTACCACAATATGTGATGGAGACAGTGGTGTGATTCCAGGGTCTCCCAAACTTTTGGCTGGTGATGAGTAAGCAGATGTGGAGACTGCATCTGAAAGGAAACCAAGATTCCTCAGTGTCAGTAAGCAGAATGAGTAGGATAGGACAGCTGTTTACTGCTACACTCTCCTTGTTGTAACAAATCTGCTCAAAAGAAAGCAAATTCCACAGCAGCCATGTAAAATATATATTTCTGCCTTTACAATATACTATGACACAACAACTGCAGGTTTGACTTTAAAATGTTTGTCTGACCTTCACGACTGACTTCCATTCTTTCTCCTATTACATTACCATGTAAGTTAATTTTAACTCTTTCTAAACCTAGTCAGAAGTCATAGTTAATACAAGCAGCTTCAACACTATACACTCGCATTAATGGCCTCAGGTTTGAATGTTTGAATGCAGAAACTAAACACAAGTGGAGAGATCAATAAGGACAGCCTCATTTTAAGAGCAAAAGAGGATGATATCAATTTGACAATGCAGTAAGAGTAGATTTCAATTATTCCACCATGAACCTTTATTCTGAAACTTTCCCAATACTGTCTCTGGTTTTATTCTTCAGTGCACTCTGCACTGAACCATTTGCAGCTGTTAATATTACTGCAGGACAGAGTCCAGCTGGGAAAAAGGAAAGTATTAGTAACAAATGATCAAAGAAATATTTCTACCCTGCATTACAATACTGAAATTTCATTTAAAGGAACATACCAAACAAGTGACAAATACCATAATGCACTATTTGTATTTTTCCTTCTTGCATTTACCCCGTTGATGATAGAAAGGGAAATGGCTTATTAAAATAATCAAAACTGATGAGTCCAGTGGATTTATTTATAATATGTTATTTTGTAGAGGCTGCAATAGCGTCTCAAAATGGAATGTAGGAAAGGTACCACATACCCTGTCCATGCTCATATCTCATGTTCAATAGAGCAAGTGCCAGTCAGCTCCAAGACAGACCAAGGCCAAGCCCATCAGCAAGCATGGTAGCACTGCTGGGATGATACTGGGAGGGAGAAATGACCCAGCAACTGCAGCCAGAGGGAGAAGGGAGAATACATGAGAGGAACAGCCCTGTAGATACCAAGGTCAGTGCAGAAGGAGGGGAGGAGACGCTCCAGGCACCAGAGCAAAGGTTCCTCTACAGCCTCTGGTCCATGGTGAGGCAGTCTGTGCCCCTGCAGTTCATGAAGGTCTACAGTGGAGCAGAAGCACTGCAGCCTGGGGATGACCACACGCTAGTGCAGGAGGATGCCCGAAGGAGGCTGTCTCCAGTGGGAGGGACCCCACAATGGAGCAGAGGAAGCACGTGAGGAGTCAGCAGAGACAGTGTGCAATGAACCCACACAACCCCCATTCCCTACCCCCCTGCACTGCTGGGAAAGAGGAAGTAGAAAATTTGGGAGCAAAGTATAGGAAGAAGGGAGGTGTGGGGCCAGGTGTTTTAAGATGTGGTTTTATTTCTTATTACCCTACTCCAATTTGATTGGTAAGAAATCAAACCAGCTAATTTCCCCAAGTAAAGTCTGGTTTGCCTGTGACAGTAACTGGTGAGTGTCTCTCCCTGTCCTTATCTTGATACAAGAGGCTTTCATTATGTTCCCTCTCCCCTGTTCAGCTGAGGAGAGCAATGACATAGTGGCTTTGGTGGGTGCCTGGGGTCCAGCCAGGGTCATAATCCCACCTAAACAATGCAAGCTGATCAGATGTAAAGCAGAATTACTTAGCAAGTCTCTAAAGGTTAATAACAATAATAAATATTAAATAATACATTTCAACATATTTTTAGCATCTGCTTGGATGTATGACACACCAAAATGTATATTTATTCGTAGCATGTAACTCCTAGACATAACCGACAAGTCAGAACTTTATCCTAAGAAGACAAAGGAGCTGCTCTCCAAGAAAAGACCCTTTAACTACTCATTGAAGAATCCTATTGTTCCTCGTAATCACGTATGTGTTCTTTCCTGGGGAAGATGCAAAAACTCTGCAATAGGCAACTATGGGATAATCTGCCCGGAGGAAAATATCCTCCTGCGATTCTTAATATTGCTCTTACAACAATGACTTGTGTTCAAGTTACAATATGCCTGTTCAGCCTGATCTTCAGAAGCATTTGCAGAAGTAAAATATTCTCATTTCCCACACAAGTTCTTCAAGAACATGTTGTGTTAACTGCTCTGATGGTGAAGTACAAAAACCCACAGGCCAAATGTGACAAGCACAGAATCTGTTCAGTTCATTAAGATACATTTGGATCAGATGCTGCTATCAGCCTCAGATGCTGTTATCAGCCCCCTTTGTGCCATTTCTTTCTCTTTTCAAAACATTAATTTTTGAACCATCAACATTGCCTTTTTTGTAGAACTGAAGAACAACATTTTAGCACTGGGGAAAAAAAGGGAATTAGTAGCAAAACATGTTCCCTGCATCCTGCTGCCGTTCGTGACTGGACCTAAACCAATACTTCCTAAGCAGATCAGGGCACTGCAGTAGTGACTCAACATCTTTGGATACTGGTACATTTTCCCTACTGAGGATACAGGCTTTGAGGCACAGAAATGTAGCTATCAGACCACTATCTATGTGTTCAGTGTTTCTCTGAATTCTTTTCTTTACCTGTCTCAGCACTCAGGTTTCAGCATCTGTTTTCCAGCCTGTCTTCAGTTATTAGCCTGGGTGTACCTCAAGAAGTTATTTATAGCTCTATATGCAGCTCAGAAAAACCTGTGTGACAGTATGCACATACTTCTGTCTCTCAGAGAGCAGTGATTAAATAACTAGTGCCATATTCCTATTTAGCCAATGAAACTGTGCTGACTTGGGTGATGTTCTATCAAGAATTCATTCAATCCAATCAACTTGTGATAATCCAGAGGTGTAAAATTTATACTCGGACACTCACTGTATCCACAGGTATAAAAATATTTACCAATGAATAAAAAAATGGGAAGCAGGGTTTAGAGATCTTTAGGTACTCATAGAAAGTATCACTTCAAACAGAAAATAGATATTTTAATGAAATATCTTTAAGGTAAATTATCCTTTTCAGTTTGAGGATGCTCTCAAGAACTTATGGATAAAGGCTGGATTTGCAGAAGGGCTAACTCTTCCTGTTTCTCATTAACTGCCCAACTCTGCTGGAAGTTTAAGCTCTTGGCCACATATCACTATTTTTGGACCACAGGGAAAAAAAAAGTTTTCCAAACCTATGACCATCTGCAGCGTGTTCACTGCAGCTCCTACAAATACCCTGCTAAACAAAGGATTTCTACAATGCATCCTACACGCTGCCAACCTAGACTCCTGTTGGCTCTGGAGAGGAAAATTATGGAAGACAATTCTACAACCTCTAAAGCAGCAAACAAAAATTTTAGCCCAAATATAGTGGTTCACAGATTCTGTAGAGCTCTTCTCATGTTGGCTTAAGCAGCAGCTCCATTACATTGCAAGGGATTTCATGAGACTACCGACTAATCATGTGTGATAACTGGGGCACCTGTAATTGTTGTATCTTAACTCAGCTGTTAAAAGAGGCCCCGACACTATCAGAGAGTTTGCAGAGCTAATAAATGAGTAAGTGCAGTTCAGAATACTGGGAAGAGTCATTCACCAGAGTGAATTTATATCTACAGAAAATGGCTTGCAATCCAGGTCACCCAGGATTTAATGCTAAGAGTTCTAAGAAATAGTGAATCAGTTGTTAAAAGTAAATCATAGAACCATGGAATGGTTTGGGTTGGAAGGGACCTTAAAGCTCACCCACTTCCAACCCTCTGCCACGGGCAGGGACACCTTCCACTACAGCAGGTTGCTCCAAGCCCCATCCATCTTGGCCTTGAACACTACCAGGGATGGGGCAGCTACAGCTTCTCTGGGCACTCTGTGCCAGTGCTTCAGCACCTTCACAGAGTGGAACGTCTGCTTGTCTAACCCCAGTCTCCTCTCTGTCAGGTTAAAGCCATTACCCTTCTCCTATCCCTACCTGCCCTTTTAAAAAGTCCCTCTCCAGCATTCCCATAGGCCCCCTCTAAAATCAGGAAATTTGTGACATTATACCACCTAACCTATCTGAACTGAAAGATGTTGAAATATTCTTGTCCATGTGGGAGCTTTAATACTTTGTTGAGCCAACGTTTGCTTGGGGGAAAAAACATGCCTGTGTCACAAGTTTTACACTGGGGTTCTGAAAAGTGTCAAATGCCTGGATATTCCAGGATGTTTTAAAAACCCTTACCTCTAAAGGACTGCAACTGGTTGATCTGAAAGAAAAAGGAACATCTCTTCCAAGCCAGGGAATGGGAAAAGGATTGCATGGAACCTGATTTGCAATCATGCAACAAAAAGAAGGCATCCTTAGCCTTTATATGTAAATTCCAATTTGTAATTTAAAAAGATGTCCTGGATAATGTCATGGCATTTGGAACAGTTCGTAAAGGCAAGATGACTTACTAAGGTTTCTGTCACGAAAAAATACAATCAAGTAGGGTCCCACATAGCTCAAGTTCCAGCTTTATCTCCCATGTTTACCAAGGATCTCGGTGTCAAACTACACACTATGAGAAAACATACAGCTAAACAGCATGAGCTAAATAAACATTTAACTCTTGACAATTTGCCCATCAAAATAAATGAAGGAATCTGACTTGGAATCTAAATTAAAGTAAGTTTTCAAGCAATAGTTAAAATAATATTTTTCGAAATACGATGCAAACTTCTTGAGCAAAAAATCCTTTAAGTTACTTATGAAAAAAATATAAACATTAACCTGAAATATGACTACATAGGGGGTTGGATAATTCATAGAAAGAATTTGATTACAACCTTAGTTTCTGACTTTAGTCCTAACCCAAGCAACTGCCAAAGAGCACCTCATGCATTTTTGAGGTGACAGGAAGAAGGCAAAATAGAGAAGATTCCTATTTTCAGCATTTTATTTCCTTTTTTCCTATTCAAAGGCTCCTATCTGATTTGCAATTAACAATCATAGAATCATAGAGTGGTTACAGTTGGAAAGGACCTTAAGATCATGCAGTTCCAACCACCTGCCATGGGGAGGGACACCTCTCACTAAACCATATCACCCAAGGCTCTGTCCAACCTGGCCTTGAACACTGCCAGGGATGGGGCAACCTGTGCCACTGCCTCACCACAAATCTAAACTTCCCCTCTTTAAGTTTGAACCTGTTACCCCTTCTCCTATCACTAATGAAAAGTCCCTCCCCAGCATCCCTATAGGCCCCCTTCAGATACTGGAAGGCTGCTATGAGGTCTCCACGCAG
>JAOEHY010016078.1:0-28701 GCA_025447955.1 Psilopsiagon aurifrons | reverse complement strand
CTTGGTGTCATCAGCAAACTTGCTGAGGGCGCACTCAATCCCACTGTCCATGTCACCCACAAAGATGTTGAACAAGATCGGCCCCAACACCAATCCCTGAGGGACACCACTCGTTACTGCCCTCCAGCTGGACATTGAGCCACTGACCACAACTCTTTGTGTGCGGCCATCCAGCCAGTTCTTTAGCCACTGAGTGGTCCACCTATCAAATTGATGTCTCTCCAACTTAGAGACAAGGATGTCAGGTGGGACAGTTTCGAAGGCTTTGCAGATGTCCAAAACAAGATACTTCACGTAGACCACAACTTGAACTAAAGTTACGAGCTTTAAAGAAAAGTTAGAAGACAAGAATTTTGCTTTGTTGCACAGGATGGGAAACTTGATAACAGTAATAGACTCAAGTTATAAAATTCTGAGTTGAATACACTGTATAAGGAAAATAGCAATGCTTTCCATATTTCACCAGCACAAGACACTGATTAGAGCAAGATTAACATACAGCTTTAAAAACTTTCAAGTAATTTTTCATCAAAACAAAGTACATCATTTATAATACATCTCATTCTACAAGCATGTATGCTTTTACTAAGAACACTAATTCTTCCAAATGTATATACATCTCAAATCTCTCTGTCAGCTCCATTACTCGCAGCTCCAAGCTCCAGAACATATTAGCAACTAAAAACCTTCTCCGCTTTACACTGTCCAGCAAAGATCTGCTAACACTTTGTGGAGCAGAACACATAACTTTTCTGTTGGATTAGAAGTCATCCTGCTCCCTTTTCCACTCTCCCTTGACACACTTTAACAATCTATTCATGTTATTTATTCAGTCGAAAATCGCTGAAGTAACCAACATTAAATGAAACTGCCCCTCAATTACTTATGTCGAACATAAACCTGACAGCACACAAAAACCTAGATTTAGTATGCATTAAGAAAAAAGGAGAAATTTCACAAAGTTTCCTGTGCAAATTTCGTGAAGCCCAGCTGCCTGATCTTCTTGTGTGGCCAATTTTAATTATCCTCATCCCCACCATAATCTGGCTCCAACATTGTATCTACCTTCTGAAGCCTTTTATCAAGCCCTCGTGCCCTGACCTCCACTCCTGAAAGTTTCTGAAAGAAAGACCATTCCCGTTTTCCCACCACAGAGAGCCTATTTCAAGGTGCCTCTCCCTTCTGTTCACCCACTTCTATCACCCCCACAATCCTACTTCAAAAGACCTTATTCCTTCTTTCCCTATTTCATCATCCAAACTTACATTTTTCTCCCAGGATTTCCTCTTAACACAGCTCCCTCTCTAATCCCATGCCCCATTTTCCCAGTTCCTTTTAGCCCACAGTACCAATTTACAGTCCCAGACACTTTGCTTCATTCTGATCCATTCCCTGCAGACAGTGAAGGGATTCAGACGAGGGACAACAGCTGACAATACCTGGGTAGTAAGTGCGTGGCAGAGCAATGTTCCTGGCTATCAATTTATGGGGACAAACAAGCAGAAGCCATTATAAAGAAAACTTTGTTTTAACTCTGAGCTGGAAAGACAAAAGGGTATGGAGGACCTATCACATAATCCTACCTCTTTTGATAGACACGGGTAAAATATTTAATATAGGATAAAATATGAAATAGCACACAAAATCCACTACAGAGCAACAATACAAAAATTAGTTCAGGAAATGATAATTGCTCAAGAATTTACATATCTTTAGCAGGTTTTGAGATAAGTGACATGATAAGGAAACATCAGAGGTAGCAGAGAGATTAACAGACCTTTCATGAGCAAGTTTAGAAGAAAGCTAGAACTACAAGCAGTCAACATACTTATTCTTTACACTATGGTAGGCATGATCATGTTAGGGCAATCCTAAGCACAACTACAGGCTTGGTGGAGAATGGACTGAGAGCAGCCCTGAGAAGCAGGACTAGGGGGTGTGAGTTGGTAAGAAGCTCAAGATGACCCGGCCCAGTCTCTTCAATGCAGACTCACTTAGCCTTCAGAGATAATGACTGTGGGTAGAAGTGCAAAAAGACGCAAAAAGGTGCAACACGCTTCCTTTGCTGTGTACAGGCAGGGCACACAGAGATTCCTCCCATTCCTGTAGGCAACACAACCACCCGCAGGGTTCATGGACATACAAACACCAAATCTGAATGCGTTACAGGTAAAATGGATCCCACAGACTTGCCTTACAAAAGCACGGAACAACAAGTCTTAATGCTTTAAACCAAAAGCCCTTTTCTTCCTCCTTGTATGTTCTCCACAAAAACAGGACTGCTTGGCTAAAATTTTACACAGAAGAGACAAAACACAAAGAATTCTTGCTGCAGGGATAAATCTGAGTTAAAGTTGTACAAGTTTTTATCACTCTAGCACAGAGAATCATGCTATAAAATGTATTAATAGAGACCTGATGACAAAATTAAAGCAATCAATGCACAGCAAGAAGAGGGAAAACCACTGATTTTTTTTCCTGGAAATACAACTTCGTAAGTAATTCATTACTTCAATTCTTGTATTTGAAGTGTTAAAAAAGCCTAAATTTTCCTTGATTCAAAAAGGAGGAAAAATTCAGTGCAAATCATTAGGGAATATTGTGTAACACCAGTTGTGTTTTACCTTAAAATCTAATACTTAAGAAAATGAGAATCACTGTGAGATACCGTGGTAAGGATGGGGTGGAAGTAAGAGGGAAATGTGAAAGTGACCCATGAAAAAATTGCTAAAAATCTCAATCTCCCCCTAGTAAGAAAACTGTATTAAAAAAAAAAAAAAAAAAAAAATTAAAATTAAAAGTCCCCTTCCTCAAAACCATATCCCAAGGGACAAGTTAACACCAATACCGTGTTACTGAAGAAGTGGGGAGCTCATATTTGTTTAACAAGAATACTGTTCATACCTTTTAACCCCGAGACCCAGAAGAACAAAAGTTACTCCTTATTTTTAATTCTGCATTATTATGTTTTCATCAAGAAGAGTGAATGGATATAATTTACAACAAAATCATTTAAATTCCTTGAAAGATAATATGGGAGGCAACAATCCACATTAGGAGGAGATCAGTATTATGACTGATCTTACTGTGTTCATATAAATAATCATGTTATTTTTAGTAGCTTTATTAATAATGACTATTATACAGAAGTTGGGTGGTTTGTGTTTTTACTAAAAACTCCTTAAAGAAAAGGATTAAGCTGTAAAATGTGACAAGTTAACTATCATGTGACTAATGAAAGGCTTCTCTCCCCTTTTAGCAGAAAAGGGAAAGTAGATAATAAGCTTTGGCTTATTTAAAGGGTGCCAAGTTTTCCAGCAACTACTGAAAACAAAACAGGCAAGGCATCTGCATACAATATTGTTACTTTGTCTTATCCTTTCTTCTTTGGCAACTGTATCATTAGTTGGATTCCTGTAATAAATTTTTTATCTCTCTAGGTAAGAAGTTCTTACCTCGCATAATGATCCTGTTTGGGAGGGGGGGGTATGTGTGATTTTATTGGGGTTTTTGGGTGTTCCTCCCCATCAAATTAGAAGCCTGTACTACTACTGCTAGTAATATAACACAAGCACTTGTTTGCTCAACTTAGAACTGCAAGTTTCTATCTGTTAGCATTTCAGTCTCATGTAAACTATGCCTTCTGTGCATACTAATAAGGAAGAACTCCTTGCCAAAAGCAAACATTAGATCATACTTAGAGCAACACAGTATCTTTAGTTACATTAGTTGAGAAGCATGTGGGCTGAAAAATTCTCAGATTAGAAAACTAAGCAGGCAGTTAATTACACTCCCTTCAAAATTAAAGACACTACTGTATGCCTACTTAGCAAAGGCTGGAAATGTACAGATTCATCCCAACTCTTATTTCATGACACACACATATAGTACAGAATCTCTTAAAAAAATCACAAATCCTCTTACAGTACAACAGGAGACTAAGCAGTGCCTAAAACTTAATAGGCTTGGTTAATTTGGGGGTTGGATTCATGCCTCTTCCCAAAAAGTTAGTAATTGAGTTTTGTGGGTCTGTGGTAGTTTCAATAGCTTTCCAAGCCGGCCTGAAAATCTCCATAGCACTAAGCATTGTGTTTCACTTTCTATACATGCCTTCTGTTCCTAAATCAGACCACCTGTATTCCCTTTAACAGAAGTCCTCATGGTCAGTTTTACAGCATCATCATGAGCACTACATATAGGGACCTCCTCAGCTGCCTGGAGCAACACCTGCTTAGGATGGCTTTACGCAGCTCAAGATCTTTCATCCATAGCAAAGGAGTGTGAGGATCTGTAAGGACGACACTGCTAGTCTTACAGAAGTAGCAAACTTGGGTTAAGCTGTGCTGGAATACTACTGTGTCACAGTAAAACTACTGATTTAATACACATTAAGCTATAGAGCTATAGGTACCAACAGAAGGAGCTGTAAATCTCAACCTTGACATCCCGAAAAATGTGATTACTATGCAAGAACGACTTTCCCACTATCTAGGCAAACACAGATTTTCTCCTAGACAAAAAACAAGACCAAATCACTGCATGCTGAAATGAGAAAAATCCAAGTGGATTTAACTATGAGGATAATTACTCACTGTAACAGCTTACTAGGAAGATAGTAAATTCATCCCCACTTTAAGTCTTAAAATAGAAATACATTCCATCTTGGTTTAACACACATGTTCAACAGCTGAAGAATATGCAGCACATGCACAGCTACCCACACTTGGTTAGCTGACCACCTCTGCGTGGGAATGCACACAAACTAGAGCTGCTGTCACCTCCTCTCTACTCTCACAGTGACATACAGGCAAAATGTACTACAGAACTGCTGACTAAAACCTGCACAGTTCCCGGGCAGATTTATTTCACAGCCAGGTTTAATACACAGGCTAGCATGATATGGCCAAAGTGGCCTTAATATAATTTTTAATTCAGGATTCACAACACTGCTGAATGTGGTACTGGGGCTGGGATGCATTTTCAATGGGAAAACCTATAGACCTTAGCAGTACAATATGCTAAACTGCTTTCTGAATTAATTCTGTGTTACCTAGCCTGGTGCTGCTTTGCAAAGCTGTATCATAGGAGCATAAATAACTTGCAAGCAGAATAGCTCATTATTAATGCAAATATTCTGAAGGCAAAAAGCAAAACAGCATTTGGCAGCAAGAACACTGCCATTAAGATGCTTGGTCTGAAAACCTCAAAGTGATTTATACAGTATCCAATTGACTTCTCTGTTTCAGTTTCTTTCCTGCCCACTAATCACAGAAGTAATTTTTGGTGCATTCCCCAGATTATGGGGTTTACTGATACTGAACTGTAATTCTACCAGATGGCTGGTGTCAGCTTCTGGCAAAACGGCAGCATGATTTCTTGGACTGAATCTCCAGTTCAAATGCTGCAGAAGTGCAGCACAAACAGGCATACAAGCAGAACAGCAGAGATGGCCAAAAACAAAGGTCAACTTCAAACACAGAGCAGAAAAGATGGACCAAAAAAAGGTCATCTTAAAATGAAGTGGGGGAATAGACCTTGAAGACAAATAGCAACTAAGTTTAGTTTAATTGAAACTAACTTCAGTTAAATTTAAATGGGAGGAAGTGGAGGAAATTAATGTGAAGTACTTAACTCTCCCCTTTCTCAGAGATGTTTGAAAGAGATGTCTAATAATGAATGATGCACACAGAGACAGAAACACATACACCCTTTACACTAAAAAGTGTTTTAGTGGTTAAAAAGCCAGCAGGACTGAAGCTGAGGATAGGGAGAATCAAGAGCAGTGACTACTATTTTAAGTACATTTGTATTTAAATGATTAAAAGTTTAAAATAAATACCCCCTTTCCAAGCAGCTCTTATACAACCTCTAATCACCAAGAATAATCACTCCTTTTACTCCCAAGCTTCAAAGCACAAAACAGTATTTTCAAGCCTCTGAATAAAGACAAATGAAGTAAAGAAGTAGCAATGCAGACTTTGCCATGAAAAATGCAATCACTTTATTCTGTTGGGACACAGACTTCCACATCAGACTAACCTTCTAGAAAAGGTTATTGTAAAAATAAAGAATACCCTACCAGAGACTAAATAGCCACCTAGATATCCAAACACTACTTTAAGTATTTATTTTTTAATTCGCAGTTCTTCTATGTTATTCCAAGCACACAAGATGATGATGGGCGAGGGAAGAACAAACCCCTTCAAGTCCTGCCAAGCTATCAGCAAGAACGTTTTCTACCTCAAGATACATAGTGGAAAATGCTTACTCCAGGGTAATACCAAAACCGACTCATTTAATCTTCTGTTTTCAGTTGCCTTTCTTTAGAAAACGCCTGAAGGACAATTATCTATAATATTCAGCTGTCATATAGTCCTAATTGCTAGAGGAAATAAATTAAGTCATTCTGTGAGTACTGTTAAAACAGCTGGGAGTAAAAGATGTAATACATTCTGGACAAAGATAATTTCTCATTCGTGTTTAGTTCAGTTATAAACAGACTTTCTGAAATAAGGAAAAGGTAGCTGGGGATCAGGTTGGGTTAGAAAACATGCTTCATGCGAGCAATGCAAGATACTGGCACTGGTGTATTTTACCATTTTGGTGGGAGAAAAATACAGCTCAGACTTATCCCTGTGAGGCTGCCCTAAAAGAACAAGGAGTAATATACATTTTATGAAGAACGCCTATCTGTTCACAGTCCTAATTCATATCTTATGAAATGCTCATCTGTGTACATTCAATCAGATTTTGTGCAGTATCCGCTGGGCAATACTGTCTCCATTCTGAATACTGCATTTTCAAAGATGAACTCCAAATCATGTCCATTCTTCCAGAGCCAGTTAATGAACTTGTTAAATGCCTTTTCATCAACAAAGAACCTTTGACCTGCACTTTTTTCCTTTAATAAAAGCAAGAAATACAAAGAGAAACAGAATGGTAGCATTTTCAGACTTGAGGAAATTTGTTAATACTTTGTATTTTCAGCATCTTCAGCAGGAGAAAGACATAAATAAAACAAGGTCACGTACAACTGCTAAAAGGACACAAAACTAAACAAACTCCCCTTCCTGGTGTCTCACCTAAAAGCAAAAAACACACAATTATGGTCTCCACATGGTATTTAAAAAAAAAAAGGCAAATGCCTTCTCATTAACCTTATGTCTCCAGAACACTGCCTACCACACATTGGTTCTTAAGTGTTATGTTCTCTGTGTCATGGGGAAGCTTTCCGGCAGTAGATCTAAAATCTGACCTTGCACAACAACGCACTTGCTGACAAATAGCATGTGAGATTGCCAGGTTTGAAGGAAGATAATATCTCAACCTGTCTAAAAGAATCTGGCCCTAGCCCAAATAGACTCTTAGCAGGCTCCAGTGGACAAATGGAAATGGTTGCAATTATTGTTATTGATTTAATGTCCTTAAAATGGCTCTCTGAGAATCTTATTTCAGTAACTGATTAAGCAGCATGGTTCAGCAGCAGGGCATTTGCCTAATAACCTACAGAAACCTAAATTTGCTTAGCTAAACTACTTTTGGAAGCAAGAAAGTAATTTTTTGTATTTGCATGACCAAAGGTGAAAGTAGGGTGCCTAGGCAAGAATGCAAGGTGGCCTACGATATTGATGACAGGCAGGCAGTTCAGCTTTCTTTGAAATCCTATGAAAACATCCACTCTAAATATTCTATGTTTCTGTTCTACAGCACTTTCCTACTACAGAAAGATGGTATGATTACAAGCAGTAAAAACAGCTGAGTCCAATGCAGGAAAACTCAGACCACAGATACTGTGAACAAATACATGATTTACCTGGACTACCAACTAAAAGAGGTACTGATACAGCCTTCATCTTAAATTTTGAAATTTGGATTATAATTTGACTGGAAAACAAAAAAAAACACCCACAAAACCAAAGAACAACAGATGCATTTTGGAGACTCATGTCATGTAAGATGCTGATACTGCTCTGCCACAGGATATTTTCAGTGGAGCTTCACTGGAACGGCAGCTGCTATGCTGCACTGAAAATTCAATGAAGTCAACTGAATGCCCCGTAACCCATTCCAACAAAATTAGGCAAGCCAATTTAAACTCACTAGTTCCCTCTGACTCACATGATGTTGCTGGCACTGGATTAAGAATGGCTGATACAAGCTGTTGTAAGGACAACAGACCTTACGGCCTTCCAGCAGAGAGCAGGTAACAGCTAGGGACCACCTAACATCACTGCAAAACAAACACTTACCTGGAAATTAAAAGCTCTGCTCTTCAATGAAAGCAAGCCATACTTCATTGCTAGCATCACGGATCTAAACTTGACTGTTGTCAGAAGTCTCACCAGATCACTGGTCTACAGAAACTGGAGTGCATGAGCCACCGTTTTTCATGCCTATGTGGAAAGGCATGCAGAGCTAGGAGAGTTTCTTGTCAACAGTGAACCCATCACACAATGGCGGCTGCAAAGAGGAAGAGGCCCCAGTGTTATTGGACTTTTACTGCAGGTCAGTCTATGTTCCTGACTTTTCAAGGGCACTGTCAGTACAAATTCATGGAGGTGAAGAGTAATCACTGTCTTTTCCGGACAGCAATGCTAAGCAGCATCAGCTGTTATTGATCAAACACAGACTGCATTACTCCCAGTCCAAACTCCGTGCCTGTCCTTGCTGCTACATCAGGCACACAGCACTCCACACAGGTCAGTTGCTACGCTGCACAGCTACCCTGCAGATCTTTTGAGACCAGCACGTTTCTGAAGAAAGCAGAGGAAACTGCTCAAGCCCTAGTGAAGCGTGTATTGATGTACAGAAGGAGAGACCTGCCACATTGCTTGTAACAGGAGGAAATGCAAACCATCTGAGATGATACAGTCTCTCCTGTCTCACCTCCTTATGCCACAGGGACCCACAACACAACAGGGAAGGGAGCCTGAAGAGTCAAACCCTGAAGACACAAGAGAACAGAGCTCTTGATTCACCTGACAAACAACGCACTGTTCCAGATTGGTAGTGTATATTATAACAAAAAGAAAAAAAACAAAACAAAACAAACAGAAAAAAAAGCTGTTCAAGAAAAAAACTTGTAAAATAACTGATTTAAACCAAATCTTGAGGCCTCAGAACATTGTTTTATCGCTACAATGTGAGCGACATGTGGAAAAATGCAGCTGCAAAAGGTGGCATTTTACTACAACTGTTTCTATTGACAGACCACCAAATTGGAGACTTTATAAATAATACACTGGTTGTTGGTAGCAACAGCACAATCAAATCCAGGGCAGCTGTCTGTCCTTACTGGAAAACCTGCCTGATTAGGTTGTGTCCTATGATAGGCATAGCTTGAAGCCTACAAAATGGACCTTACAGTAACCATTTTCACCAGAGCAACCCAGAAAGGCTTTTAGGAACAATAAGGCTCTCACTAAATAGCTCAGCTTTTCAAAAGGCTCAGTCCTTCGCTGAGGAAAACAGTATATAGTACAAACCGTGCTGGCAATGTGAAGTCCAAGTCATTTGTCATGGCCTTCTGCACTTATCCTAATTTTTCTTACAATCTGTATGTGGACTTCCGTGTTCTCAGATGCAAGGCTGATTAACGAATGTCCAATGTTCAGACATCACTTTTTTGGAAACCAGGGCACAGGAATCAGCTATTTGATGATTAGGAACAATGACTAGGTAAAAACTGTAAAATGGTACAAAAAAATAAAATAGAACTTTCTAAGGTATTTGCATTTCCATTCCTATCATCTTGATGCCTGGAAAATATTTAGCACACAAATTTTCTTTCTCTAATAAGAATCCCAGAAAGAAACTAGGCTCTACAAAATGTTTTAATTTCCGGTGACATTAATCAGATTTTTATCAAAGCCTGGCAAGAACATATTTTTCACTTGTGATAGTGCACTGCTCACGTACTGAAATCCATTCCCATGATGATCATGCCATTGTCAAAGGTTTTGCAGTTACTCTGAAGTAATGGCACCGGTCAGGTCCACAGATCAGCTGTTACTCCTCAGTTACTAATGAGATCAAGCATACACTTCTAAGGTATTTCATCTTCATGGATGGGCACTGATCTGAAACCCTCAAGCTCCTTTGGGTCCTTTTGGTGTCTTATTTCAAGATGTGAAATGACTACATTGACACTGATGGTACCAGCTGTTTCTGGACCGTGGCTGTTCACAGCAGCTCATACACTCAATGTTCTCTTCTCTTTTGAGGAACTGACTGTTTTAAAAGTACTGGTTCTTGTAAGTGTAGGTAGCTGTGGGTCTTTTTTGAAACTTCTGGTCCAAAGCCACTTTGTAAAGGCTGCCCAACTACAGCCTAGCATTGCTTGACTTCTGAGTGGGGAAAAAAAAAGAAGCAGCCAGCTTCCCACCTGGGTTGGAAAGTACAACTGCCCCAAAGGGCACTATCTGCCAGGCTCAGCACTGGGGCTCACCTGAGAGAAACAGATTAATAGATTCAGAGTTCTCTGTTTTAAAAGAGTTGTTACAAGTGGACTGGAGAAGGCACTATTTATAGTGACAGAAATACTAGGACTAAAACAAGCATCATAAGGAAATCCTAGCTCACTGAATTAAGAGACAAAACTGCGACAGAACACTCACATACTAAGGAAAAAATAAAAATAAACAAAGTTTAGGTACAGAATAGGTTAGGACTAGTAGCCAATAAAAAGCGAGTGCTTAGCAACCTCCCCAGCACACTTCTGCACAAGGTTTATTTTGCTTTCAAAATAGGCTTTTTGACACATGAAAATGAGCTATTGAAAGAAACTTTCAGAATGAACAGGAGTGTAGACAGACATGCATACACTATTCCCAAGGCATAACTCAGCCTCCCACACCCAACCTGCTTATCACTGCATCCAACTAGATCTCCTGGCGTACCTGCGCATATAAGCCTCACTAATCTGCTTCAGTCAGAATGAGCCAGGTTAGCTTGCAAGTTTAAATTCTCAGCTAAGCAGATTCGTTTTGCCTGGAATAGATTAGGAAGCACTCACACGAGCAGTCCCACAAACAGCTTAGAGGTGTGAGCAATCTTGTTCAGCAGGGGGACAAGACAGGCAGCACATGGCTGCAACCTGCAATCAGCCAAGCTAAACCGGGCTGCCATGAATGCCCATGGCAGCCCAGCAGTGAAAATTAGTAAGAGTTCACTTCAGATTCATAGTCTTTTCTGGTTCACAGTCTTACCCATGTTGATAAGACTCATCAGAAGTGAACCAAGGATATCGACCTTAGTCTTACGAAGTAGCTGGCATCTCCAGCCTACAAAGTTTGAGACATAACACATCCCAGAAATCCTGAGAACTGTACAAATAATATTTATTGACAAACTGCTGCCACTTCTCTTATTTAATCACAGAACAAGCTGCAAATGCAATTAAAATACTAAATATTTTCCAAGAGTTAAAATACTTTAATTCTATTTTTTTGTTTGATAAATAAATGAGGAACAGAGCACTGGTCAGCTGAAATCACCAGAAAGATCCTATCTCCCTACCTCACTACCCTAATTTGTGAGCTTCCTGCTTCTTTGGCAGTCACTTTCAGAAGTGAGCATCCTGAGAAAGCTCATGAAGACAGATAATTTCAAGACAGGGGCTGGAGTGGGAAAATGCAATAGATTGAAGAATTAGGAATTTCTAGCTACAAAATATGGTGCCAGTGCTAAGTACATGGTGCTACTTACCAATTCCTCATCAATAAGTAGCAATGGGAAAGATCACAAGGAATACAGAAACAGTTACTGACTTTTGATATTCACAGATGTTGTTATTAAAGTAGAAGAAATAAAACACAGGTCAATTATGTCACCTGAAGCTTTTCTGCTCTGGCAGCAGCAGTGCCATATACTATTTCAAAAGTTAACACAAACCCCTCAAAAAATCACACAGATCATACATTCATTCACATTTTATAAAGGACTTGCATACAACATGCAGTGAGAAGTCCAAAATGTCTCTTTGGAAGATTCTGTGTCAATTCTGAAAAGCACCTGCAGTTGGTTTTGAGCATTCATTTATTTGCTCATTTGATGACCACACATTTGGGACTGCATGCTTCAGCAGTAATGAAAGACAGTTGGGGTAGTAAAAGATAGTAACAAAGTGGCCTGCAAAACCTCTGCTCTCTTCTCAAGGAAATCCTGAGCGGGAAGAAAGACTGCCATACCTTCCCAACTGTTAATCATAGAATGACTTGGGTTGGAAAGGACATTAAAGATCACCTAGTTCCAGCTCTCCTGCCACAGGCAGGGATGGCTCTAGGAAACAAATCTATCCCTGCTTGTTCACAAATTACATTTACCATTTCCACTATACAATACCCCACAGCTGAAATGCTCAGTGCTTCTCTACAGCTTCAGTTAATTTCGGAAAAGTCTCTTGAAGTCCTTAGGATCTGCAGGAGTAGAACCACCACACGGCTTGCTTCTTAATATGCACGTATCACTTCTAAATTACTTACCAGTAAGCTTCACAGCCAGTACCTAAATGTGAAATCAAAAAATCCAAATGCAAGTGCTTTCACTTGCCCTTCACAGGGCAAATCCTTTTTCCAATTACAGGTTTGTCAAATAACAATTCACATCTCCCACTGTCGAATCACACTAACCTTTTCAGAGAGAATGAGCCAAGTGGCTCTTGTACAACAGAGGCTGTCATCTATATTGTCTAAAGGATAGCATCTGCTCAACAAAATTCAAAGTCTCAGACTAATAAGAGAAGGAATATGTGAAATCAAGATATGCAATTAGTTGCTTGCAATGGGAGAGATATGCTGCTTTTAAGTTCCTCCACTGCTGTTCAAGGAAATTAAAAGTAGTAACACAGGAAAGTGGGGCTTGAGATTCAGAAAAACTGTATTTTGAGAAAAAATTAGAAGGTGAAGTTAGAAGCTGTGTGCCACAACAGAGAATATTCCAGGCACATGTGACAGCACACAACTAGAATTGAAATAAGTATAAGGGGATAGCAAGGGAAAAAAAACCATGAAGAGCAGAATAAATTATACAATATGAAGTCTCAGACGAATTATAGATAATTCATTACTAGATATAGAGTAAACAGGATCAGATCTGTTCAATGCCCATAGCCATGAAAGTGTATCATTGATCTACTGTATTATGCAGGGCTTGGAAAGAGACGACGACTCGGGAGTAAGTGTTCCAGCATATCAATTTTTATATTTAGTAACAGCTGAAGCAAGCAGAAATATACACTTCCTAACACTAGTACTCGATTGCTTATTTTATGCTTCAAAATAAATTGGCTTTGTGCACCAAGAAGAGGAACACTGTCATAAAGGCCAAGAACTCAATTCCTTAATTTAATAATATTTGAAGCTTGTCTAACAATGGAGATGAAGGGAGTCCAAGCAGCATTGTCCTTGCAGCACGTTTTGATGCTGTTAGAACAAAACTTTCAAAATGGAAACTAACAATAAGTTAAACCAGTCCACCAGTGCAGTTCACCCCCTACACTAATGCCTAAAGTAGCTTCAACGCTTAGAAGCATTTTCAAAGTATCTTCATCCCTCTGAACTCCCTTTTATTTTACATACCTAACATATGCCTGTGTAAAATTGTGTACAATCCTGAAACTTAAAGGCTGCTAAAGCACAACCCAAGTTTCACATCGTGTGCAAGCAGTAAAAAAATCTATTCATCTTTGCATGGGACTATCAGCAAGAGCAGAGTTATTTAGAGCTGGTATGACAGATCTACAAGAGGATCCAATGAGAGTTATGGGCCAAATAATGCCTTCTTGAATTCTACCTAAGGAAATGAAAGACTGTACTACAATCCCTGCATGCAAATTAATCACATGTTCTGGTTGCAATAGATTTTACCTGATACCAGAAGCTATTTGCTAGTCATCAGTACAATCATTAATATAAACCAACTAAAGAGAAAAGTCTTCATGTATTAGCAGTACTTGACTATATTTACAGTTCTAGTAAGTTTTACAGTGGAAAATACTGGACTCCTGGTTCTAGGAATATCATTCCTGCTACTGCGATAAGAAGGCCTGTCAAGATACAATAACCACTGTATATTCACACATTAAAAATGAAGCCTAAAGTTTTACAGCTGTAGTACCTGCCTTCCTCAGCATCAAGGATATCTTAACTGGCCATCTGAGAACTTGCTTTTTGGAACCAAAAGTATAACTCATTCAAACAGCATGAGCAAATGCACAAAATCTGCTATCTGTGATTAGAAGCGGCTAAATAAAGTAAAAAATAACAGTGTGTCCTTACGGTTCCCTCCTCAAAAAACTATGCCAACTACGATTGCAAGTGAAGTTTGACACCATCTGTCACCTAATTATACCTTATATAATATATGTCATCAGGACATTTACCATAGCCATCACTCTGCAAGTGATAGCACAAGGTTTAAGTATTCAAGTACCTACATTTTCGTGCTCATGGAACCAAAGTCACAAACATCTGTAAAGCTGTATGTTCCAATACAAGAACCTTCCAGATGCAATGGCTAAAATACACTGGTAACAGCTAGACAGTCAATAAACTGCCATCACCTTTTTATTTCTCAGCTATTCCTGCAAGCAGGTACTTCTTGTGTGCATTATTTTCTATGGTTTCCACGCTTAGAATTTTAATTCTGAAAGTCAAAGATCAACTACACATATTTCAACAGCATCCACTTAATTCAGTATGCAGGGATCTAGCATGAAAGTGTGCTTCTCACATCAGTAGACAAGAGAGGACACTATCTGTTCCATAAGTTACAAGAATCTGAGGCCACTGTCTTGTGGCACTTCTGCAACCCACTATTCCACAAATAGCCACTTTGTGCACTAACAGAGCGTGACAGCCTCTCCTACTGATCTGTAAAGAAATCAGATCCTGTGCCCACTTATTGCTACTGACACACTCAGTACATCAAATGAGATCTGAAGTGCTTAGTACCTATTAAGACTTTATTGTGAAAACTTCAACATCCTGAATTCGGCTGGATCTACATAGCAAAGTTTACACTGGCTTAAAAGCAGACAAAATCCCTGAAAATGTCCAGATTAAATTCTTTCCAGAGGCTCTGCACTCCCTTAGCTGTGTTAAAAAGCTAGGAACTGGGTTCAATTTTTATCACAACTCCATATGTGAGAATTTAGGTGAGTCACTATCTTCCTTATGCCCTATTTCTCCACCTATATGGAGTCACCTTTTTAAGGTACTTGGAACACACTATGGGTGTTTCACCACCTAAGTCATTCCAGACTTAACTTTGTGCTTTTCCCACAGAGGAAAAGTTACAAAAAGAAAATGCAAGCCAGTGGGAAAACAGATGAAAACAATCTGAGGAGAGTTGGTTTCCATGCTCAGAGTTGCCAGGGGCCTGAAGAGGGACCTTCAGCCTCTCGACTTTCAGAGTCTGTTTCCCCATTTATAAAGTGAGGTTTATTAAATATACTTTCCTGCAAAAAGTCTTTGAAAAAGTGAAAAGTAAACAAAGGATCAAGAACATGGTAGCTTTGTCAGTCCAACTTCTTCCTGCACGTGCATTACAACAACCTCTCACAAAACAGTTTTTGCCCTCAGGGCCTATCAACCTTCCCACAGAATGCAAACAAGGTGTATTCAAGGAGGTACTTTCCACCTTCACGATTCAGTGGAAGTTTCCAGGTTACATTATATATATTTTCTAGAATGCTTAATGTTATAGTGTGTATGTATGCTTCGTAGTTGGAGTGATTTTTGTCTTCCTTCCGCAGCAGACAGGCCTACACAGACTTCACCAAGGTCAGCTAAGCTGAACTTAACAGTGATACCAAGTTCCTCTGAAATTCAGACTTGTATCTACAGCAATGTCAGAGTTCAAAGCACAGCTATGCTACAACTCTGACTCTTAATTCAAACTTGATTTAATGAGCACTAAACCTCTTCCCCCTCCTTCTAGCTTGTTGGAGCCATCACAAGCTGACTGCGTTGATTATGTTCCTTTTTCCTCCAGCATTTCCCCATCATAGGAAGGCCTGACGACCAGGCTAACACCTGGCCCTAAAACAAAAATTAAGCAAAAATGTCAGAAGATTTTACAACCTGCATGTCAGGCTCAGTTAGCTGAGCAATGAAGAAACACACACATGAACATTATCAGAGTGGAATTTGATGAAGGCGATTTAAACCAGCATTTATTGCCCTTCAGTACAGCATTCTAACCAGACAACACAGAATAACAGAAGTAATGAGGACTCTAACTGGTTGTTACGGTGCCAGCTAGGAGGGAAAGCTCTATTTTAGTCCTACTCTTTCTATGTTGTTAGTAAGTTTTCGAGGCAGACCTGGAAATAACACAGGGAGCAGATTCTAGTACTTGGGCATCTCTTCCCCAGACTCAGGCAAAATACACCAAGTCTGCAAAATCTTTCTCTCTTCTTGCTTTCTTTCCCCCTCATCCTTGATCACACAGTGACTTACACACAACAGATGCCCCCACCCAAACAATTTCTCAGCACTCTTCTAGAAAAAGAAGGGATGCGCTTACACCCTTGCAGAATCAGGACAAAACAGAAACTGGCCTTCAGCGCTTTTGCCATCATCCTTTCATGCAAAGGGTAGACATTACCATTACCACCATTCAGAAAAGTCCTGTTCATTTAGACTCTCATCATTAGGGACCAGCTCTTGTGCTCTGCATTGTCAGCCAGCATAGAGATCTAATGCACAGCATTTCCAACAGCCTCAGTCTGCAATATGAGAAACATTCTTTCACAGTAGTAGCTTTATGTTTGTAAAATAAGGAGAAAACACCTCATTGCACACATAATTTCTTATGTGGGATTAAACATTTGATAAGAATACATACAGCAAGCAACACAACAGAGACTGACATCCTCCACTGTTGCTAGGTCCCCTCCTCAGAGCAACTACAGGTTTGGGCAGAGAGAAAGGAAAGGAAGAAACCAAGACAGAGATGCACGCAGGCTCAGGAGCTACTGGGGATCCCTTAGAGGTGCTCAGAGAAATGGAGTAATGAAATTGTGCTGCTTTTTAGATGCTGAATGACAGTACCTTAAGTAAGAAAAGAGACTTAAAAGAACCAAACCCAAACAAAACATTAGCTGCAGGCATACATAGTGTGTATATAAAAGAGAAGGTTATAACCTTTCATTAACTCAGATTCATCTGAATAGTTTTTAATATAGTGAACTCTTATTCACTCACCCTGAAGGCTAAGATCTTGCTATGATTTACCTCAAAGTAATTTTTTACTCTAAGTATTTAGTTGCTGATAAAAATGAGAGATTCAAAATGTAAGTGCTGACACAACCATAACTATAGAGTTTTTGCACAGCACAATGGCATAGCTATAATTAAAAAGACAGCCTACATCAAGTAAAAAGCTTCACTGAAAACCTTTTTAGCGGATCAATACAGAATCATCAGTAACATCTTAATAGAGAGGATAAAGAAAAAAAAAGGATTCTCACAGAATTAAGATAAATTATATGTATTAATAAAAAAATACGCATCTTTTCAAGTCCATGGAGAACAAGTTGTTAAACTTACAATCTGATTCTAATATTTTCTGTAAAGTATAACATATCATGGGCAGGGATGCCTCAAACTAGACCATGCTGCCCAAGGCTTTAGCCAACCTGGCCTTGAACACTGCCAGGGATGGAGCACTAACAACTTCTTTGGCATACCCATTCCAGTGCCTCACCACCCTCACAGTGAAGAACTTCCTTATATCCAACCTGAACTTTCCCTGTTTAAGTTTAAATCTATTAACCCTTTTCCCTGCAGCTACAGCCTCTGATGAACAGTCCCTCTCCAGCACCCTTGTAGGCCCCCTTCAGATGTTTGTTTCTCTGTTTTTCTTACACTGCAGTATAACTGCAAAGAAGTTAAGGTTGCAGATAAAACACTACTAGAAAAGGAATAAAAACAGTACCAAGAAAATTTTTTGAAAGCTTCAGAACAGAAGCTTTAAAAAAAAAAAAAAGTATAAGAAAAAAGTCTTCGCAATCACTTCACTAAAACACTGAGCAGAGCATAGCATTTAGCTTATGAGGACATACACGAGATTTTTAAGCAACTCAGCCCTGAAAGAATGGCCAGACCAGTTTAGAGTGCATCAGCTTTACTCTTGTGCCCCTGAATACCACCTACTAAGGCTGGAAGTGAACAGGCTCTGAGTCACAGCACAAAGTCCTAAACAGAAAAGTCTGGTACTCTGCAAAATAAAAATTAATTCACAGGAACATTAAGCTACCAATAGGTAGGAAGTTTCTTGGAGGGCCTTGCAAACCAGTCACACCAAGCACGCAAATTCACTTGTGCTCCAAGAATGTGAATCTATTGCTGTGATGACATTTCACTCTCTATGGCTCATTGCTGTCTTGTGCAAGTTAATGAGTAAAAAGCAACCTTTGTGGGGAGCGGTTGCAGGGGAAGAAGGCGGGGGTGTGAGGGAGGGTTATTGAGATTGTATACAAAGTTGGGTTTATTAAAATTGGCAATATTTAATTTGAACTCCAGACTCTCATAGTCTTTAATACTATTAACAGGGATACCTGTGTTGTAGCACTTCTAATACTGTTTTTTAAGAGAGCGAGTCTACTAAAACCAGGATTTGCAATGTCAGCCTGCTGGGATGAAGAAAAACTCTACTATTCTGGTAAGCTGTCCCAATTAGGACTCTTTGGGAAACCTCATTTATTTCTGAAATTGATTTCTCCCCGCCCTACATTCAGCTTTGAGCAAAAGGATATTGCAATGATTTTGCTATCTCTTACATTGCTGCTATCTTGATAATGACAATATTGATGACAGTAATAGCATTTTACCACAAAATGTTACTGCTTGCTGGGTTGTCATCACTTTTCCTGTTTTGCCAACAGCAGGAAAGAAATTACGTGATGCTGTTTAAAAAAAAAAAAAAAAAAAGTAAAAGAGAGAAACCACTTAAGCTTGACAAAGACCAAAACAAATCGAAATACTAACATAGGAAGAAGCAATATTTAAAGAGTTAATAGATGACAATGCAACAAAAGCTGGATTAGGTCTCTGTGTTACAGAACAGCCTGCATCAAGAGCACTAGCGGTATGATTTAGCTCTGAACACTGTTACTGCTGAGCCTCAATCTCAGGGTTACAGCGCAAGTGGAATCCTCTGCTGTGCTATGCAGATGGTTTGACTACAGAGTCATAGTGGTTCCTCTGATCTTAGAAACGTCCCCTGCTTAGTTCCTCAGCATAGTGTGTTGTCTCCCACACACAGAAGACTTCCTCCCTCTTGGTTCTGCACCCTCGTCATCATCTCCTCATTCAAACACCACTAAGCATGGTTCTTGCCTTCAGATTATTTAGAAGAAAATGTCTAATGCTATTTAATGTTAAGCTCATACCTTGAGGTATTCACAGTCCATTTTACCCTCTCCACCCCCATGATTATGCTAACCTCTCAACCCAGAAAGTGGAGATAAGATGGCACAAACAACAAAGTTCCCCAAAATACCTATCTGCTCACTCAGGTGAAACACTTCATGCCGCTGTTGCATGTTAGTTGGTTTTGTTCTACCATACACAAAAGAGCAAAGTAGGTATCTCCATAGGAAAGGGAAGCTGGGAACTTTTAGTCTCCAGCATCTGTATGACACAGCATTTATAATGAAAATCCATTTACAAAAAGAATTAAATTTACCAAGTGTCTTGACCTAAAAAAGCATAATTGCACTTTTTTAATAAGATATATCTAGAGTTGTATTTTCTCTTCAGTCTACTTAAAATAAAGCTTTGATTTTTATTTTTCCTTAATATACATATATATATTCTTAGAATATATAAATATATTCTATATATTCTGGGAAATGCTGTTAAGAATATATATATATATTCTCAGCATCGCTAAGTTTAGCCATGTGGGAGTCACAAGGTTCCTTTTAGAAACGTTAGGGCCACTATCTAAAATGCAGAATTATGATCACAAATTTTATTTCTTAGAGAATGAAGCCTGACATTCAGATCCCAGGTAAGTTTCTAATGATTCCAATTTGGAAGCCTGCAGGAAGCAAACAAGAAAACACTAATCCTGACTATAACTCTTGTGTGTATTTTTATATACTTACACTGCACACTATTTGCAAATAAAAAAACGAAATCCCTGTGATTCAGCAGCTATGAAAGATCCATATATACACAGAAAATAAGAACAGTGGCTCACAGCAAGGTTTTCCACCCTCTGATAAAGTTCTTGCCTGCTTCTGGTTTCTAGTTCCTTATAACTTATTGCTTCTCCCCTTGGCAATCCATTTTTAGCTTCCTCAAGTCTTCCACCAATTTCATGCAGGACTTCTTGATCTTCTCCCTTTTTTTTTAAAAGCATTTTTTCCAATACTGGTACTTTTCCACTTTGAGATACAGGCTAAACATATAAGAAGGCAGTAATAGCCATTCTTATAAAATGAGCATGTGTGACAAATTCTGAGGTACAAGATACGCCATGCACCCGTTGTCAGTCAGATTATTTTATTCCAGATTTAGTTCAAGTTAGGTTTAGAACAGGCCCTAAAATGACCTGCAATTGCCAGTGAACTAGTATTTATTCCTACTGAAAATACGAGGGAGGGAAGCAATCAATCAATCTGATCAATTCCCCATTAAATAATCAAGTACAGAAGCCTTCAGCTGATCTGGGAGGTCAGGGAGAGTAAAAAATACAGTTTACAAGATTATTATCTTCTGTCTTTAGCTACACAGGCATTCACAAATAGTTAAGCACTTGCTTTCACTCCACAACTCTGAATTAGAAACAGACTTCGCTTACCTCCAATATCCCAGCCCTATTATATGAGTTAAGATCACTAGAAATAACTTGCTTTTAACCTAGCTACTTGCTTCCACAGTCATGCAAACCTCTCATTCTCTATCCTCACTCCTCCTCATCCTAATTCAAACACCCACCAGTATGATGCAAACAGGAAGCATTACAGCCTGACCCCCAGAACTGCTTCCCTGCTTAGCCATCTCTCTCCCCAAAAGCGTCTGCTCCCCAGAGCAAGCATTGGCCAAGTGAAAGCAGAGACCCTGCTTGCCCTGCCACACACCAGCTGGGGAGACAGCTATTTCTGCTTTCCATGGAGACTGATGATGCCACTACAGTGTATATTTTCCACGTCCAACTCTTCATCCAGTGTCACCCATATCACTGTAATTCTAAATCAGAAGGGAATGTAGGTCTGTGCTCCATTTCTAGAATGGAGAAAAAATGTAAGAACTTCTCAAACAAAAGATCGAAATATTCCAAAAGTGATTTTTTTTCCACATAATCACAGAATTATAGAATGGTTAGGGTTGGAAGGGACCTTAAAGATCATCTGATTTCTGCAAAGAGATCACTAAACAGAAGTGCAAGACTTTTATGGGTAGCAAGCATTCACAAATCTGGTAACACTTCCAGTTTCCCCAGCAGCTAGTATGGTTATGCAAAACAGCACAAAACCATAGTCCTACCACATTTCAGCAAAATCAGACTAAGCTAGACCGGTTAAAAATGCTGTTTTTCTTCCAGGAAACATCATTTTGTCAGTATTTCTCTGGGAAACACCTCTAAGACTTCTGCTAAGGCATGTAAAAAGTATATTAGCAATGCTGGCTTTTATAAAATCAATGTAATTCTCTCACATGCTTCTTTAAAATAAAAAATAATTAAAAAAAAGGCAATCTAATTTGTTGAAACATTTCTTCGGCTTTCATTTTGGGAAAACCTTAAACATGCAACATTTCAAGCCTGCAAAATCATTCCACTAGATCAATTGTGCAATTCAACCAATTCTGGCAAATACTAAGGCCTAATTAACAAGGTTAATTTTCAGCAATGAACATACAATTTAAGATAAAGGCAGTTTTTCTGCAACTTTACTATAATGTTTAGCTTAATGTTTTACACACTCAGTTTTGTTCTGTGACAGTTTCTTTAGAAAACAAGTCCTTTCCAGGCATACTGTAGCAGCTCCTACTAAAAATATCTTCTGGCTGAGTAAGAAAATAGCTATCCTCATTTTATATCTGGCAAACAGCTGGCTTTTGTTAATTACTTCCCCACTTAGGTGCCTATACCTGAAGTAACATGCTGTCCATAAGGTCTACCTGCATATCTGATATCTGCCCCAGACGTGACTGTGCAGTGCAAGTTAGGAGCCCACAGTAAGGGTGCAGCAGGTGGCCATGGGCACCTTAGACCCAAGGGTCACCAACATGCACTAGACGCACTTTGACAAGTCTGGCTGAACTTTCAGACTGCTAAATCCAATTTTAATGATTCTGATACTACTGTTCCATTAGTTCCATTACTCCTCCTGCTCCATTAGCGTTAACAGCACTCCCACAGCACATATTCCAGTATTTACTACCACTTCAGTAACATTTCACTCTTAACAGAAAGGCCCTTTTCTCCTCTCTGCCCTAGCTGTAGTTTCATGGAGATGCATGTTTTGCACTGCAGTTTCGTACACAAAATGCTACTATTTTACAAAACAAGCCTATTTCCACTTTCTCTGAAAAAAATGCAATTCTTTCCGACTACTTTCCTTAGTAATTTTAATAGATTTTTCGCTTGAACTTCAGAACACATTTCATTAGCTCTTTTATCAATGTGCTTAGAATCACAAAATACAACAGATGACTTCAACTTTCTCAAATACTTTTATAATAATACATCGTCATGGTAGCAAAAATTCCCATGTAGTTAGAAACTAACCTTAAGATGTATAAAAAATAAAAACAAAGCAAATTATTTAAGTTTATTTTTCCTCATCTAGTTAACTCCTCTAAATGGAAGGTTTTTTTGTTCTCTCTCTACAGCTAATAGTTGCATTTCCTATTGTCTTTTAAGGCAACTTAAATAGGTGAAACAATGCAAGACTGTTGCCTCCACACACAGCTTTTTTAAAATCAAATCACTGAACTCAATAATCACAAAGTAAATCCTGCAACCCGAGCTCAGCGAAGTGCTATCCCGCTACCATCATCATCACCCTTGAACACTACCCCTCTTCAGGTACAGAAAACATGCTTGGACTCATTCTGTTACTCCAAAATAATGCCCATTTCTTTCGCACTGAAAAGACGTATTGTACGCTGGAGAAATAGGAATTTGGGTTTCTTTTCACACATATAAATTGGTGAGATAGAAACCTATTTCTACAAAGGCACTCGGACTCATTTCGCAAAATTAAAAAAAACACCAAATAAGCCACACTACAACAAACCCAAACCAAACAGCTGAGAAGAATCTGAACTACATGAACAAGTGCAGGTACCTTCTCCTCCTTAAGAAAAAGGTGTAAAAAAATTATAAGAAAAGAAACCATTTTCTTTTAGTTGGGCTGCCTGAGGTAAAAATGGAAAAGCAAAGTTAAAAACTGTTGGTGTAAATCACGTTTCTTGCTCATTGATTTTAATCAAGTGAGAACTTGTTGAAAGATACTAACTTTCACTTTAGTTTAATCATGACGAGTTTCAACAATTTCAAATCCAGCCACTTTGATTTACTATGGGCCATTTAAATCACAGCATATATATGATTACTTGAGAAACTGTTACATATTTGACCTTGGCTATTAGTTATTCCATCACCTATAGTACACAGCATACCGACGTCCTCAGGACAAAGTGAGTGCCATTCTCTAAATTTATGTATGCTGAAGTTATCTTCTGACTGTTGCTTATTTTGAGGTCCACTCGAGACACTTCTACTTCCTCCTGCAAGTTTTTCCCATCAGTTTTCACTTCAAAATTGAAAGAACAATAATTAAAAGACACTTTCAATAACTCCATGGGTTTTGCTGGTTTACATTTTCATTCTTATGTGATATGACACATAACAGTGAAGAAGCATTGAGAAGAGCATATTTATTCTTGCACAATAACTAAGACTTTTTTGAAAATGAAAAGAATTAGGTATATACTATTAATAACCACTCTAACACACTCTGTGCTCATATAACCCTCCAGTTAACCTGGAAATGAATGGTGTATTACGTATCTTAAAAGCTTAAGACGACTATTTAATTTTATCAGCCTAAAACAGCTTGGTCTGAAAGGTGGACCCAATTAAGCTCCCCAGTTTCATTCACTGGATTACAGCTCTCAGTGACTTCTTCTACAGTAAAACCTATATTCTGATACAGAGTAGTTTCTGATTAGTTCATTTTGGCTACTAATTAGAGCCAGATTTCTGTTTCCAAAGCATAATATATGAAAATTATGATATTTAATAGCAATTCACAAATAACCACTGTATACTCTCCCTTTAGGCACAGGCTTGGAATACATTTAGCAGAGACAAAATTCTCAGGAAATGCATAAAGCATATGCATTAATGTGTTTCAAGTGGCCATCAGGAAAAGGGTAAGTTGACATGCATGAAGTTGGCTAAGACAATTTCCACTTCTACACAGAAAAGATTTTACAAAGAATCCTGATTCTGAAGAGTCAGTATTTAAAAAATTCCAATGATACTGCTAGAGAAGTTTTTATTCTGACAAATGAGATGCTACATCTTTGAGCATCCAGCAGTTTCAGAAGAACTCGAGGCTGCAATCAAAACATCCATTAGAGTGCTCCACGTTTCAGAACAAGCAAGCAAGTGGTTGTCAGTGCAGCCAGTAAATCACCTGATCCTATTACAAAATCAATTACTGCAGCACATTTCTATTGCTACACAACCTGATAATGGCAAAATGATATTGGATAGCTACTGCAAGGTCAAAAAAACTGCTAAGAACATCTGAAATTTGTCTTTTTATCATGTAAGTCCAAATTGTACATCACCCTTTTATTGGTATAGTGAAAATTTAAAATATAGTTACCTTCTTTGGCCGATTGAGACATTCAAAGGATAGTCTCTGCAACTGCTCTGATGTATGACTGCAAGATAGAAGATTGGAGCAGCAGGTTGAACAGCCCAGCCTCTTCATTAAAGAAGAAATAATGCTGCAGCCACAGCCACACATTGACTTGCTCATCAGATGAGTTTATTCTCAAAGAAATTAGGACTCGTACTGTCCCATAAACACTCAAAATTGGCCAGCTGCCTCATTCTGCAGCTCCCTGGCTGAAATTATGACTGCTAAACAGAAAAGGGGAAAAAAAAAAAAGTCTCAAAAAAAATGTCAGCCAGTCTCCTCAGCAAGAAATACCTCCCATTTAAAAAACATGCTCATTCTTCCCTCTACTCCTCTTTGCAAAGTAAGCTCCTTTGCTAAGACGGGCAGTTGTCTAACAGAGGAGTGAATTCCGGGGTGGCAGCATCTCCAACCTGCTTGCTGACTACTCCTCCTGTGGCTCCCGTCACTTCCAGCCTGTTTCACCCTGCCCACAGAGCAGCCTGCCCAGCCTGGGTCCCGGCCAGTAGGCTACGCCAGCAGCCCACAGCAGGGAGCCCCACCCCGCGCTCGCCTACAGCATCCTCCGCGCCGGCGAGGGCCTCCGCTCCGCACGGCCGCGGCACCCAGCACACGGCCGGAGCTGCCATTGTAATGCCTCTGCTTGAAAAGGACCTTCCAATTACACAGGAGAACGACAGGACCTGTCTGACCGCTACGCTCCCAGGCTATTTGCAGCGTCTGAGAGGACAAAAAATAAACAGAAACTCTTCCTGAAAAGTCAGAATGTATGAGAAAAATGCTGCCCAGGTGCACCAGATCCTGACACGAGAATGGCTGCTACAAAGCTACGTGAGTGAGAACACTAGCAGAAGCCAACAGAAATTTAAACCCGGGAAGAAACAAGCACGAGAGAACTGACAGTAAAATGTCGAAAGGTACCACAACCAACTCTCCAAGTAAGTTAGAGGCAGATCATACTAAGCTTTAATAAAGTCCTTGAGGAGCCCTGAGCTCTGAGAAAAGGAAAAAAAAAATAGCAAAACTAATTCAAATGAGCAGTCAGACATAAACAGGTCTTCTAACCTTTAGAAAAAGGTATACTCTGCTCAAAATATAATCTTGACTGCCCCTTTAGTTTGACACACGCAAATAACTTACGCCTGGAAATGTTCTCTCACTTGCAAGAGATACTAATACAATAACTATATCCTTCTTTCTCCTTTCCATAGGGGAAAAAAAAAAAGAGTAATATTGTAAAAAGCTCACTTTAATTGGTTTAAGATGGTACGAGATACTCCTTCTGAAAGTAGAAGGTCTCACATTAATACAACTGCTTAACCTGATTATAGGATAATCTGACTTGAAATAATTGTCACATTCATAGAGCCATCAGTCCTTGTTCAACAGCATACACTCTAGCAAAAGGTTAAAGAAAAATGCAAGTGATGTGAGAGCAGGTGAAATGAATATAGTCACAAAGCAACTTCTCATTTTCACACTGCACTAAAAGCTAAATTTCGATCCCACTCTCTCCCTCCCCTTTCCTTGGTTTAAAGCTGAACTGAGCCTCTCCCTTCACCTTGCTCTGCCCTTTTGATATTCATGTTTCTATTACATCAATTTCCAGTGGTAACTATATATGAGCATGCACAACAAATTGAACATTAATTAAAAAAAAAAATCTGTTTTGGTAAGATAAAGACTACAGATGCAAACAAGCAAAATAATGCAGTAACCTTTTACTCGCCTGCTGGAGGTACTGTCTGCTGCATAGAATTTTAAATCCTCATCTGCAGATGCAATTGAGCTGGTATTGCCAAGGACTTTGCTCTTCCTGTGCTGATTCTACACGACTATTCATCGAAAGAGCACATTATGTTGAAATTTAAAGTAATATCAGGTGAAATTACTTAAATGGCTAGAAAGGAACCAACTTCCAAGAAAAGCAGCCATAGCTCTGACCAGCCACATTTCACAGATCTGTCAGACACATTAGTGAAGAAATTCTTATTGCTGATGCACGCTTGCCAGCAATATGCAGGATGTGGAAGCAGAGAGCTAATGAAAAAAATTAATACACGGATTTAAAGTGCAAGGATCATGCTCCAATGCTCAACATTTCACATGTCCTGCATACCACAAAAATCTCTTTTCGGAAGTATCTGCTGTTCACAGAGCTAAGAAAATATTGTTAACAGCAAGCTTCACATCCCCCTACTTCAAATCCTGGTCTCTCAGTAGACTGCAGATCAGTTCTACTATAAATACTCTTACTGTACCTGTATATCTGATAAATAGAAACACTAGCTTTTTCCTTTGCCAGCATGTAGTTAAGGTTAAAACAGACATATTTCTCAACAAGAAACAGACTAAAGGAAAGCATCGATATTCAGGTTAGAAAGTACAAGAGTACTTCACTAGAATTTGTATTATTCTTGGAAGAAATGAAGAGCATGCAGCAAAGCCCACTATTCATTATTTATGAATTTTTCCCCTCCTCATGTCAGTTTCCTCAGTGTACTATTGATCTCAGGGCACATGCAGATAGAGCCAGTGAGCGACAGCCACACTTTCATAGATTACGTATCTGTAACATATATTAATATTTTTAAAAATATCAAAATGTCACTTATTTATATTTTTTTTTTGTTATCAACGGACAGCAAAACTGAAGTCCCACTCACAGTACATAGGTAGAGATGAACGAACTTCACACACACACCCCAAAGCATCCTGTAGCGTCATTTCAAACATGAAGACAGACTTGCTTGAAGTTTACACTGGTGTTGCCACTATATTTTGTTTCTTTTACTTTTCTAGTGCCCTCTCAGCAAAACTTTCACTACAGTGTTTCACCTGAAATTGAAGTTGCTTCTTATGTATCTTTTTTGTTACTTCCCCATTTCTAATTAAAGTATTAAATGCATAGTGTTCTCCATAAAATTTGTTGACAGGGAGAAGTCATGAAGACAACATCCTCAGAACCAGTTACCTTCCAGAATACCAGCTGGTTTTATTATTATATTAGCTCCCATGACTTCCACGAACTTAGTCAAATCTGAACTTTAAAAACATAGCAGGATTGTTTACAATTCTAAAGAAACATTTATCATACTAACAAAGCTTTCTTGCAATATTCTTCATTATAAGCCACAGACTTCTTATTTATATGTAGATATATATATATATGTACATATAAAGGCAAAGGAAAAATTATTTCATGCTAAGATAAGGCCATACTCTCTTGTATGCAAAATCTCAATGGGCAAACAGCCAGACACACTCTTAGTTAAAGAGCCTGGATGAAATATCACTTCGACGCAGGAAGCAGAAAAGACAGTAGACAGGCGGAACATATACTTCACTTAGATGTTTGCAAGGATATACATACAGAAACAGTATATATTATGAAACAGTTACTGAATAATGAAGTACATACAAATTTGAACTGGGGAACGCCTTCCTACAAAAAAAGATTTCTGCCAACCCAGAACAGCCCTGTGGAGAAGGACTTGGGGGTGTTGGTTGATGAGAAAATGAACATGAGCCGGCTTCAGTGTGCGCTCACAGCCCAGAAAGCCAACCGTATCCTGGCCTGCACCAAAAGGAGCGTGACCAGCAGGTCGAGGGAGATGATCCTGCCCCTCTACTCTGCTCTCGTGAGACCTCACTTTGAGTATTGTGTGCAGTTCTGGTGTCCTCAACATCAAAAGGACATGGAACTGTTGGACAAGTCCAGAGGAGGGCCACGAGGATGATGATGGGACTGGAGCACCTCCCGTATGAAGACAGGATGAGAAAGTTGGGGCTGTTCAGCCTGGAGA
>JAOEHY010016077.1:0-16099 GCA_025447955.1 Psilopsiagon aurifrons | reverse complement strand
TCATGAGAGCAGAGTAGAGGGGCAGGATCACCTCCCTCAACCTGCTGGTCACACTCCTTTTGATGCAGCCCAGGATAAGGTTGGATTTCTGGGCTGCGAGTGCACACTGCTGGCTCATGCTCATTGCGATATAGTCAGCTTAGCAATAATGTCTGGAGATGTGACGCAAACAGAAACGCTTTGTTTATTGAACTGTACTCTCTGGAAAGAGATAGGCTGAGTTTCATCTGTTGCCATCGTAAAAATTAATGCACATACACATATGCCCTTAGGTTATTCATGTGATTTCTCCTTATCTTCCTCTGGAAAGTGAATATAGATAACTAGATCCCCTTACTTGCTGCAACAAGTTGTAGCCTGTATATTGATAAAAAAGTGGCAAATTGTTCTGATGCCAGCAGTCTCCATTCATTAGTGTCACGCTCAATACAATCCTTCCAGCTCCATCTCACACCTGTACTCCTCCTTTTATCTGACTGACCCTTCACATTGATCTCAGCCTAGCGATGTGGCCTTGCTCAGGCCCATCCTTTCAACCCTAATTGCAGTTTGTGTGTCTCCTTTAGTCTCAGCACCATCAGGAGCACACACATTAAACCACACTGAGAAGCTGCTCTGCCAACATCCCAATTATGTCTTCTTTCAAAGAGTTACAAAAAAATTTTCCATTAAAAAAACTCCAAAAAAACCAACAAAATCACTCCAATCTGCTACCTGGCACATCAAGTTATGACCACACTGGGGAAAAACACGCAACACTGAAATGACCGGATTCACACAAATATTCAGAGCTGAATTTTATTTTTTTATGTCTAGATCTAACGGTCTAGAAAAGTTTAGTTTTTCACAAAATAATTTTGCACTTTAATAATCCAGAGTAAACTGGGCACTTCTGGTGTTTGCATGGAAGGGTGGAATGATTCACACGCAAGGATGTGGTAGAAGTATGAAAACACCCTCTGAATTCAGTTCTATGAACTGAAACCAGTTCTGTTCATAGAACTGCGGTCCCTAAATACATGACCAAAAAAAATATATTTCCACAAATCGGCATATACTTCAAAGATTTAGGTCTCCCAAACAAGCAGTAACATTTAAGCACTCTTCCCAAAGTTATCTTCTTCTTATCTTCTCTGTCTTCTGTTTATCCATAAAATAGATATGCCTAAACTTTTCAGAATCAGACAACCATGGGCTCAATACTTGAAAATATTCTGGGAAAGAATATAACACAGCATCTTTGCATTTTCTGTCTCTGATATACTTAAATGCCCTGCTAACATTTGTGACCTTTCCTCTCTTTGAAACAGGACAGTGGAAGGGGGGTGGCTTTCAGCCCTATTCTACAGTACGGAATAGAAGGACATCCTACGACCAGGATCCTATTTCCCTAAAAGAAAATGCAGTACCATAAACAACCTCAGTGGTATTATTAATGCTTTTAGAATAATGCTGCAGTCATTGTGAATAAAAAGACTACAGCATCCTTGTCTTCTATTTGATGCCAGGAGGAGGAACTGAACTGGCATTTACTACTGGCACCTGTCTGGAGAGACATCTACGTGAGGCAGAGCAGTTGTACTGACTTTACGCGGGTACCATCTCTCTTCATTTTTAAAGATGCCACTTTCTACTCCTGCTACTTTTTACTGTTCACCTAAGTAGTAATGTCTAAATAAACTCACAACCTAGCTCTGAAAAACCAAGCGTAAAAAAGTGCTGAAAATGTTTTCAGTAAGTTGCTAGTCACAATGGAGCCTTTTTTCCTTTCCCAATTAAAAAAAATAATTCAAAACAAATAGCTCTTGTGTTGTTACTGGTATCTGTAAATTAGGGGGTTTGGTACAGGGATATTGAAACATTAAACTATTTTTTGACCCAATACTAACTGTGCAACAGTTCCTAATTTAGAAAGGCAGCAAAGGAATTTCAGGATTTCACTTTTTCTAGTATGACAACCAAGAACCTTGCACTGTATCACAGTGTTAACATATTAAACCATATCATCAGACCCTTAAAACTTCCAGATGAATGGAAACATCTATTTAAAGGATAAATGCCACTATCAGTAATAGCATTAAAGACCTGTAACTATATAATCCAGGTATTTCTGGACGGTACAACTGACAACTAATTTCTCCAGTCACTGAAACAAGAAAATGTCATGTAGACCAATCAGCTTGTTTTTGATTCTGTCAGGGAAAACAGTGACCAACAACAATATGTAATTATTACAGTAGATCACAAGTGAAACATGAGTGAACTATGTTGTTGCAAATGCTGTAAACACCTGGTATAAATAATCAGAAGAACAGTCTGCAAAACATGTTAATCCTTCTGCTGTATTTCACTGTAGCAGACCTGACCTACTGGAGGTTTATACACAAAGAAAATCAAGGTCAAAAAAAAAAAAAACAACACCAAAAGAACTCTCACAAGCACGTTGAGAAGTGGAAAAAAAATCCAGGTTAGTTGTTGAAAGAGCCTTAGAAGATAGCATATGGGTTTTAAATATAGAAATCTCTCTAAGAGAATAGTCTATCACCCACTGTGCACAGAATAAGCTTCAGAAAGCAAAATTCATCTTAAGATATAAAGAGCAGCTCTCTACAGCCGGTACAGTGAAGCACCAGAAAAAATTGGTTGTAAAACTTGACAAGTTGTAGAGCCTGCACCACCAAAGGATTTTTAAATTTAGCCTACCTTTAAGATGTAGGCTATGGTATTGATCCTCTTGCAGGAAAAGGGAGAAGCTTGGATGTCTTTTGGAACTCCCACTGATTTCACAATTATTATTTCAATGAATAGTATGAACTTTCAATATAAACAGTTAACAAACAAAACCTGTTCCATAATTAAGGTTCTGTATTTTGAAGAGTCGAGTATAGAAAATGCAAATGAAGCAGTAGCAGTATCTCAAGGTTCTGAATGAGAGAAGACATTAATTCTTTCAAACTATGATGGTAAACACATTGATATCTTGAACCTCTAGCCATTGAAAATTCTTTCTTTTTACAGAACAGCACTCCAAAATGAGTAACACCCAAAGTTGCTGTTAAGAACAAACAGAATATACAAGAAAGAAGAACTAATCTTTAAAAAATCAGTAAAAATGGCAATAAAACGTATATTTGACAAAAGTCTGTGCAATTTAGGCTCAGAACAACATCCCAAAACAAAGCAAAAACCTCCCCAAACCAAAATCAAAACAACAGTAAGTGTTCTAGTCACATAAAAAGAGAAGACTAAAAATATCAAAGATGTGCAAAACCTACATTAAAATTTGCTACCATTTTTTATAAAAGCAAGGATGCTGATCACAGGTCAAAGACAGAATGGCTTGTGAATGATGGCATAGAATTAATTTTTTTCTTGGCTTTCAAGTGAAAATAAACACTATCATCAAGTTATGAAGGGGAGTTGACTAATTCCCTTTTCAGAAATAAAGCAAAATTGCCATGCGAAAATTATTTCAATTCTACAGAGTTTTACATCAAGTGTATCAAATCAGGAATATACATTACCAGAAAACAGAACATTGGCATCTATGAAATAAAAAGGTGACCAAAATAGCTATAGGCAACTGTTCTCAAGTTCTGCTTGTGTTTTAGAGCAATACAAAGATGTCTTCCTCACAGAAGATATCAGAAAAATGGGACAGAACCGTACAGAGGTTCACCAGTTAGTCTCTTTGAAGAGAACTGAATTTCAATGGTAAACTAACAGATCTAACTTGTCTTGCCTTAACACCTGCTGTGGCATCAAGACTGAAATCATTGGCTGGCTGAAGAATATACAATAACTTTCAAATAGCTAAGAAAAAAAGAAAAATACACCATGCTGAAAGGTAAACTGTCCAAGAGAACAGAAGGTCCTAGCAGAGTTCTTCCAATTCCTTGACAATTACTCTGGAAACTAATTTTATTGAACTTTCTCCAGTTAAGTGATGAGGGTCCAAGAAATATTTTCCAGTTAAGGCAGAAGGTGTGAAATTATGTGAATGCAGAAGCCACCATACTACTTTTTTTCAGAAATATTAACCTTGAAATATAAAATTGTAAATGAGATTAAGCAGGGCAAAATGAATGAAACAAGGAAAATCGAAGTAAACCAAAATGCCATGAACTTGAGAAATGAACTCATGATTCTGAAATGACAGGAGGAAAAAAACAACCCAAATCCCTCAAATCTCAAGATTTCTCTCATTACTGAACTACAAGTTAGTAATACGAACTGCTATGAACAGGGCATAGGTGACTCCAGAAAACATCAGCAGAGGTACTTCCAGCAAACATACAGATCCAGTGTATAAGACACTGGATAGATACCATCTAAAATACCATGTAATTTGTAGTTTCTCATCCTCAAAGATTAATTAAACCCGGAAAATATGGCATACAGAAATTCTAAGAGTAAGGATCATGCATCAAAGACCAATTCTTCCTAAAGAAAGTCAAGAGTGTCCCTGTCTCAGTTTAAAACAAAATAGAGATGTTACCACTGTTTCCAAAAGCACAGTAGAGAACATCAAGGAAGGGAAACAATCAAACATTTAATGAATGGACATTAACCAGCCATAAGCAAGTCAGCACGGAAAAATTCCATTGAATTTTTAGTCAGCACAGATCAAGGGTATGAAACAGATCCTGAATACGAGGGAAAAGGGGAGAAACACACACAGGTTTCAAAATTAAGTGCCACAAACTTGCAATCCTTAAAGACGATGCGGTCTGCAGTAGCAGGGGATTGGATGTGATCATCCATAAAGCCTCTACTCTTACGTCCTTATATTAGGCAAGAGATCAACACATGAAGTAATTTGGCTTCAGCCTGCAGCAGCATTCACCATATAACCATATTCCTTCAGCACATCTCCAAAATTGTATCAACATGGAGGCCTAACTGTATTACACTAAAGATCACACTGGTTGTACAGTGTGACCTTCTCTGGACTTACAAAGACATTCTGAAATGCAAGCATCATTATGAGTTCACTATCTTAGAGGCATTAGGAAAGGAAATGAGAACCTCAAAAGGAAGCACAACAGGCCCAAACCAGACTGTTCATTCATTTGAGCATTTTTTAGCTAAAAGATTACACTACTTTGATTTTGATAATACTTAGAAAGACTGAGTTTTGTTCAGTCTCTTTCCATCACCCAGGAACCTAGGTTGTGACACAAGGCAGGAGCAGGAAAGACAGCAGAGCGCCCACTACAATAGCAGTCTCCAGCTGCAGCACATTTTCCTCACAAAGCACCACCAGCACTGCACAAAGGGTGCCGTGGAAGTGCTCTCTGTGGACAATGCACTTCAACAAGTGGGACCTAAACACGGCTTTATTCAGAATTCCGCACATTAGCCCACCTTCAGAAATATTCTTCTGTCAGCTTGAAAATCACTTAGCTGTGCAGAACCTGTGGATCCATTACAGCTCGGAAATATTTTAGCTCAGAAACATTGGGGTATTGAGAGAAAAAAAAAAAATCTTCCTACATTAGCTTAATCAGTATATTTAAGAGAGCTTTATAGACAATTAGCACTACTGCTTTTCTTATGCCATCATTTTGTCCCTGACAAAAAGTGTCTCTCAATATCAGCAGTTGAAACATAAGCTTTAATTTTGTATACATGTTTTAATTAATCTACTTACTGAAGCTGATGTATCCTTCAAACTTCAAGTAAAGAGATTTTTTTAATGGTGTAACATGCAAGAAAAGCACTTCTTCCAAGCACAGTTGCACCAAAAGGAAGAGAGAGACATACAAGATATTCCTAAAGTGGTTACCTCTAACATAACACATTCCTCTCATAGGGGATGCCTAAACTCATACTTCTTCTAGTTTGTATTTTAGATTACAGCTTCGTAGTTCAGATTTGAAGACCATAAACAGGGAGGTCTAGCTTCTAGCACGCACATTGCTATTAAGCTCATTAATTAAAATTTTAAACTTACCTTTATCAACTTCAGTAATCACTTTATCCATTGCATAATCCACATCAAAAATGTATCGGTAAAAGCAGAGCTGAGTGTACAGGGCCTTTTCAGAATACTGCAATGTAGAAAGACAGCAGTTAAAAACCCAACTCAAAAATGCGCCTGTTGCACTTATTTTGAAGTCCACCATCAAAAGGTGAATCTTCTTAGTTCCTATTTTTTATCCTAACAGTTTATTTGTTCTATTCATGTCAGATTTTAGAACTATGACTGTTATTATTATGCCACAAAATCTCATTACTATACTGGTACTTCTTATCACAATTTACATCAGGCCTTTTTATGCAAATCGTACTGAACTTACAAGTTCTTACAGAAACATAAATTGAGTTTATCCATTCTTATACATATCGTAATGATGCTTTAGCAACAAAGTGCACGTCGTAAGAATGATGGGACAAAGGAAAAACTTCAGTGCTTTAGTATACTGCACAATGCAATTATCTCAAAAAAGAAGAACTAATGTATATTTTTGATGAATACAGGTGTTTGGCTGTATTCCCTCCCTTCCCACACACACACAGCTGTGGTTACATAAATTGTGAACATGCCATTCAAATAAGAACAGGTGCATATATACCTTTACAGCTATGCCATCACCTTGCTTTACACATCTGTGAAGGCTACTGCCTGTTTAGTAATCACACATTTAGCTCAAAAATCTGCAGGTGTGTACATGTGGAATATGATATTCAGTTAAATGCTCTGATTGTCAGGATGTCAAGCCTCTGTGCTATTCCTCTAGTTCAAAAGTACATGCCTGTATGTATTTGTGTCACTGTCGCCATTCTGTGCACTAGAAGATTGCTTGAATAGACATGAGATCCATCTTGCCCAGGCTACAACTAAACCTTTTCAAGTTAATCTTCCTAAATTTTTGTTCAATAAAACTACATTACAGTTCCTGCTTTTTAAGAGATCAAAGTTCAAATGTTGGCCAACAATGGTTTGAAGAGTTGTGCATTACAAAAATCCTAGTTAAGAACAAGACAACCGTAGCAGCATCAAACATGGAAGTAGTGTCAATCTGAATACATTTAGTACACATGTTGGTATGTACAAATTCTTGAAGATTTTTCTGATGCACTACAAAACCAATGAAGAATGTTGTAAGACCAATTTGAAATTGTGACTCTCTATACAACAACGAACAATCCTGAAAATGCAGTGTAAGAGCAGCTGGTAAACTATTTCTGCTTACTGGAATTCTTCTTTAACTTAGCTTTTCACTCTTCCAACCAATCAAGCCAAGGTTTGTTACTAAATTCAGCTAATTTTACACTTCCACTGACATGTTATAAAGTATCTATAACTATTAAGTGACTCATGTTGAGACATTTGACAACTATTACTACTGCTTAGTTATTTTTTATATATTTTAACACTATACTTTTTTCCACTTCATGTGAACCTATTTTAAAAAAAGACACAGAGGCTTATTTTACTCCTTATTAGCTATTCTATGATATGCATCATCATTATACTATTATACACCAGTTATTTTTAGTAAATCCTGATTACTGCTTCCTGAAGAAGAAAAAAGGACGACAGCGATTAAGTTATTTGTTTAGTTTTTTAGATTCAGCTGTAATTGCTGGTACACATCTCCCTGACTGCACACATGAAGCAGGTTGAATAGAACACTGAAATTACCTCCTTCATAATAGTTTGTTTTGATAATGTATTGTGTGTCGAGATGATGAGAAACAGTTGCTGTCAATTTGATTAGCCATTATATTTTTATGTTAATTGCCATTATTAGGTCCATTCTGTTTAGTGTCACCATAGAAGCCATACAATGTTAGCATAAATAACAAATTGGAGTAAATTAGGAAGATATATTTTTGCCAATTCATTTTAATTGCCCCTCAGTCCTTCCGTCGGTTAACGCAGCTGTTGACCCATAATAAGCGCTAGGTCAATATAGCTGCTTGTCAATTCAGAAATGCAAAGTGCTGTGTTGCTGGTAATGGATATACAACAACCTTTGCCAGCCAACTGAAGCAAACGAAATGACAACCCACACGAAAGAATAAAGCATCAGCTATAGAGTTTAGTGACCTGATATTAGTAGGCAGGCTAATTGAAAGTCACTGCTTAAATGGATAACGAAAATACAAAAATCGGTACGTAAAAATGTATACATGCACACATAGACACATATACATGCATTTTTATTTTTTTTTACTGATAATGTGCTAGTATCACCTTCCCTTTAGCTTCCTGCTACATCTTACCCCTAGAAATTGGTAGAAAACAAAAGGGTTTGAAGATTATCATGAGAATAAGTATGAATATTATGGCATACTTATGAATCCATGGGAGAGGTTCCCCAAATTAAAAGGACTTTAGGAATTACTTTATATCACCACTTCTTCTATTTCCTTATTTTCGGATAACCTGTAGGTTTAAAAGTGAAAAGAAAGTCCAATTTCTAAAACTTCAAATCCCAAGTAGTATTTTACGTTTAATGGTGATTTGGTTTTGTGTGTAAAGAAAACCTGACACCCTCAACATTATGGCAAGAACTTGGACTAAATTTGTATTATCATTTATGCTTAATTTCTTCCCACGAAAGACTGAATGATGAGTACATGTAAAAAACCCTCTATTTTGAAGTTCTTATTTGTTCCATGATGTTTGATTTCTTGATTTCATTCAGAACTGACTTCAGCAGCTAAGTCTGCTTCTTTGACAGCTTCCATTCATAGCAAGAACACATTGTTCTTTCCATGCAACCAAACACTGTTTTACCTGAAACTGCATTTACAACAGCAGTGAAAAGATGAAGGAACCAAAGGTACATAGTTTGCATTCAGCACAGTTATTCACTCCTTTCACATAAAAATTAAGCTTCTAATACAAACATAAGAGATGTAACATTCATTGTTCTTGGCCAACAAAATATTAAAGAAATCTAAGTTGAATATGGTTGCAGAACTGTTTCCTGTAGCATCAGGAGGCCAGCTGTGCATCTCCATCCTGCCTCCCCAGAAGAATTATAAACACTGGAAAAGCAAACTTTCATGACTAAGCACAAAACTAGGGTACAAAATGCTCAGTTATGAAAAATGAATAATCTTGCTCAGCTACCACACACACCAGGGAATGCTCACTGGGAAATTCATTAGGAAAAGAGACTTCAGAGGTGCAAAGCATTAGTATTTTTGGGGTTCCTGAAGGTCAGCTGTGCCTCTACAAGTGCCCAAGTCCACTTTGTTTGACTGCAATGATTAGCTTCGTATTTGTCTTGTCTGCACAGCTGCTTATGTTTGAAGAAGTCACTGAGGGTACCACCATCTCTTCTTCTAGGACAAATGCGTAAAACCTCAGCTCCAGAGCAAGGCCCCAGCTCACTTCACCTCTCAGGCCCAGTAAATTGTGATGCATTTTTTCCACATCAAACCAAAATTTCCAGTAGGGAATGGTCCCAACTACATTAGTTCCCAGCAGTGTACGTAGTGATGAGGGGATTTCTCCAGAAGAAGCAGAAACAGGTTTGCAACCCTTCTGGCAAGAACAGAGAATTGAATTTGGTTTTCTTAATCTTGCACAAAGAAAGTGGGGAAGTTGCCAGTATCAACCTTTTCTCCTCTTTCAGAAGTGTCAAAGCTCATCTCCCTGAAACTAAGGGGACATGGAAAGATTCAACTATTGGTGACCGTCTTACTGAACTAAACACAGTGCCTGAAGAGAACTTAAGATGCACTATTTCTCAACAGCTTTTCTGTTATGGAAGGAAGGCTGGTGGCAGCTGCATTTTGGTGTTGAAATTAGAAGGCTCTCCCTTAGTGCTGGCTCTTTTAGATTACATCTCAAGAAACTTCAGTTGAGATGCCTCATTCTCCTCTATCCTGTTAACAGAGAGCCTGAGTGGCTTAACACACCAGCCTTCAACACTCATTTAGCAGCTAAGGGCAATATAAAGATCTAGAGAATCCAGGTAAGAAAGTTCTGAGGAAAGGAAAAAGGCAAAAAGAAAAAGAAGGAAAAGCTGATGGAAATTCACACCAGCAAGGTAGCAGAAGACTGAACTAATGATTCTATTTCTGATGTTTTACTTGCCAAGATATAGTGTTATTCTATTAAAAACACCTTTTAAGTCTCTTGAAAATATACATTTGAACAACAGGCCAGGAAACGAAACACCCTACTTCAGATTGATTTTCTTTGAATTGTTGTGAGTTCCTGTATTAACTGAAGTAGTATGTGATGGTAAATGCTCTTTCAATGCTTTTCAGATTACTCATATTCCTCTACAATAGGTGAAGTCTTTTATTTACTCTTTGGCATCTCCCAAATTCCTATTGCTCTCTATAGTCCCACTACTCTCATGACCCCTTCAATCTTTTCTGCATTCTCTTTTTATTCCTACCCTTCTGCTTTCTTCTGCACTTGATTCTCTTCCATTCCTTCAAGCCCACTCTGTGGTGGTGTTATTTTGTATTCTTTGTCATTTACTGTTTTCTGTTGTGTCACCTATGGCTTTATGGATGACGAAGTCAACAAGAAATGCCTTCCCCTTCTAGTTTGCTAACTCTATTAGATTGCTTTGCAAAGGAGATAATTTCCACAGGCTACAGAAGTTATTTGTATTACTTCAATTAATTATAATACAAAACAGTGGCACCACTTCATTAATCAGCTGCTTGAGAGTTACTTTTGTGAAAAGCCTTTTTGGTAATTTGATTAGAAAGAACAGTGGCTCTTACTACTGTGATATGATTCAGCATGTCCATCAGACAAATCCTTTAGAACTATTTCTTAATACTGTAAAAACAGGAAAGAAAGAGGAGGAAATAGAAGTCTCTTGGCAGAAAAATGTGTCTCAGAGACTCTTTCAAGGCTTAGAAGTAACAGAGCAAAGCGTACAGGAAATACTTCAGTGCTTTGAGAGGCATTTCCTCCCCTCCCCCCCTTAGAAAGATGCGGTAATTAAAACCTAATTATTATCTTCATTTTAAACAAAACCTAAAGTGAATACCAATTAATAACAACATACTAATGAGCATCTGCTGTGATGAAATTGAATATGAATGTGCTGCAAATTTCGGGTAATTTATTTTTTCGGGAAGTGCCACTGGTCTCAATCTACTGCTGGAAGACTGTATAGTCTGTACATATTTTCCATGGTGTCTCTTATGTGCAGCAATTTCTAATTCCAAAAAAAGGGCATAGCTCAGTGTTGTGGATGTTTATGTATACAAAGGCCATCCACACTACAATGATTTCAAGGCAATAACCTGAAGCATAAGACCGTGTTTTACACGCCTCACATACTCTTTTGTAAAACAATGGCAGTCACATTGCTCCACGTTCACGCAGCCCACGCCCAACGTCAGATTCTGAAGGAGGACATTCCTGCACAAAAAGAGCTCATGAGGTGTGAATTAATATTTCACTGCAAACTCCTAACACACATGCCCCTCGCCTCATGCCAATGCTGACGTATACTGAAGTCTGGTCTCCTTATGCATCACAAAACCTAGTTAAAACACAGTGGTGGTCTGTGTCAAACAGGCTGAAAGAAACTGTGCATCTAAAACAACTACTTCACATAAAACAAAAAAGGTGAAATAAAAGTGCATCTAAATTGCAGCCCTTATGCTTCAACATAGTTTTTGAAAGCCTGCACCCAATTATGTAGAGGTGAGTGTGGTTTCCTTCTTAACCCTCTACTCTCCATGCCCTCAATCAGTACTATTTTTTTAAGCAATTATGACTCAGAGAGTTCATTAAAGAAGAAAAATGAAAGTGAAACAGGTATGGCAGGATTTGGATATGATGAAATTTTCCTTAGTACTTTTGTTAACGTGGACTGTATGATCAAAGAAGAGGTTCCTTCCTATACATGCAGGGGTCGACGTAAAAAAAAAACACAAATAAAAACCCTTCAAAAGCACAGCAGAAGACTCAATATTCTTGTACATTGAGAACTGAAATGACAAGAACTTTTGCTGGTTTAAGTCCTGTTCAGCAATTAGAGAAACCATTACAGAGGATCTAAATTATGAAAACCAACTGTGGACTGCAATGCCAGCAGAATGTCAGAACAGAGAAGCGGGTGAGGAACTGGGTGAAGAACAGATGATGATACCTGCTGACAAAGAAAGCTGGACTGAATGAAGAGGTTCAGAGAATACCTCCAGGGTGAATTCTTGCAATACTGTTATTAACTATTTTCATTAAGAAACCCTGACAAAAAAAGTAGTTGGCTATTAACAAGATTTAGGGGGCATAAATATGGCAAAATAGAAAGGGAAGGAAATTTAATAAGCAAAACATATTCTTATATATAAAGAAAGGTAACCATATATAACATAAAGAAATATAAAGGCCACAACAAAGCAGCTAAATGAATTCTCTAGAACTGGGAAGTCCCAAGCTTGAATTGTTCTGCTATGAGGATGCCTAAGATGATGCCTCAAGGCACACACACACAAAGCGATCAGCAAGTGCCTGCAGACTGGGCATTACTCAACCTATAGAGGTCTGGAGAAATAGAGGGATGAAGCTGTTGAACCACTAATGGTGGTGGATCACCTCTACTTAAAGCTGGCAGTGTAAGCAAAGACATGAAATAAACCCTGTTCTTCCTTACAGGTATGATGTTTTTCAGAAAGAAAAGCTGACTGTCATCTGTGCATAACATCAGTCTCTCATTTTAATGATACGTATACAATCCTCTCCCCTATTCCTGGTCTTATGTGTGCTCTACTGCTCATCTGAGCATGTGGTAAACCAAACTCAATTTGCTAATCCAGCAAAAATACTCACCTCTTTTCTAATCTGGCAGAAAACTAACCCTTCAACCTCCCTCTGTGGTCAACAGCTGACACAAGGCAAAGCAGCAAACTGCATGGTAGCTGACGTGAATACACCAGACTCGCTACTGCTAGCAAGGGAATACAGTATGTACCCCTGCTTTTAGTTTGGAGTTTAAACTCTACCTTGCACCCAGTACACAAGCAAGGAAGTGGTGAATGCTCCATCCCTGGAAGTGTTCAAGGCCAGGTTAGATAGACCCTTGGGCGACCGTGTCTACTGTGAGGCATCCCTACCCACGGCAGGGGGGCTGGAATTAGATGTTCTTAAGGTCCTTTCCAAACCTAACCATTCTATGATTTGAGCAGCAAAATAAGACCTAGCAGTGAGAACACAAGTCTTAACTAAGAAGTACTCTTTTTTTTTTTTTGGGGGGGGGATCACTTGCCTCACATCCTTTCAGTATACGTGTCATTGTGAAGTGGTTTTTACTCAAAAATTTTCAGCATTGAGGTGTTCATGACTAATTTTTTATATTACTAATATTTAATAGTCATATGAGAGACAAGCACTTAAAACTTGTGAGTGAGTTTTGAGCAAGACCAGACACTATCTGCTCTGAGGTACCTTTTTTCTAAGAATATCGTAACAGCAACCAATAACTAACTACATAGAAATAGCTTTGAAGATGCTATACGTATCTGTATGCACATGCGTGTATGTACCCGTGTCCATGCACTGCATGTATGTCTGCACATATATATGAACACAATTTAGTAGAAACACAACAGCAAATAATAAATAGAAGTTTTAAAATAAAAAAATATTAATATTTTATATAAATATTGTTCCAGAGTCTTTCATGCAGAAAGCTTATTAAATTGCAGAACAGCTGATTAACTCTCATAATAGGAAATGCCATCAAGGTGGTCCCTTTGGTCAGTTCTTCCCTGCTAAACAAAACAGGGTTGACTAGTAAGCTCAGGCACTGAAATGTTACTGTCTGTATCACTAAACTTTTAACATTTCCTGACTGAGTTTTGAGCAATGACAACCAACTATCTAAGACAATAATGGGGCACGGCTCAGGAGATGATATGCTTGGGCTGTTCATACTGGCATATGAATACAAACACCTGTAATCTTAGGTTTCTGGGCAAAGGATACTTGATGCTGGTACTTAACAGCAACAGGAAAAAAATGTATGGATAAAACCAAGTCTTGTGCAATTCAAGACTTTGCATTCTAAATCAGGTGAATGAAATATATTTTAAAATTATAATTTAATCTGTAATCGGCCTCATGGATCTGCAGAGGCTCTAGACTATCCATGTTCTCCCTCTGAAAGCAGTATCACTGTATAACTGAGTAATTTTCAGGCCTGCTAATCTGGAGCCTACATTGATGTACTTTAGGATGGGGATTGTACAAAAATTCTCAAAACTATCATCTCTAGCAGAAAGGTTAAGATTTAAGGTTTTTCACATAAAATCAAACAAATGAGCTTTACTGGACAGCTGACCAACAACAGACATTACTCTGGAACTGGACTTATCCAGCAGCATAGAGAAGCAAAACTATAAAATTGTATCTGCCCAAATGCATTGAACATTACTCTGGTGAAGCACCAGCAAGATACCAAAATCAACTGTATTTTAAGAGCCTCTGATCCAAAAATATTTGCACACATCAAATAAATTGTAGCTTGAATTAAGCAGTATATATACATATATATACACTCCTAAAACATATCCTCTTACTGGTGTACAAGACATTCTAACAAAAAAAAAATACCTCCCCTTATATTTATATTTTTAAGGAAAAAAAATAAATCAAGCACTTTCAAAGTCACTCACTTATTTCTGAATTACCTGACCCTTGGCAATATGGGGTAAGAAGCAGTTAACAGAAAAGACTCGGTAAAACAAGATTAAAATTGAAAACCACCTCTGTAAAGAAAAGCTGTCATTCTGCTCTAGAGATAAAGTACCATGGCCAAATGGTTCCCCAGGCATTTTAAGTGCTACAGAACAAGCTAGTACTGCTCCAGACCTTTGTCTCATTCTAGAGAACTGATGGATCTACTCACTGAGTGAAAAGCACTCATAGCAGTCAACTGTAAGTCACCTTCTCACTTGAAACAGAAAAAAAAAGCACATGCAAAGGATATTTCATCATTGAACAGAACTCTTTAACCTCTTAGGCAATTTCATGTATTCCCATAAAAATGTCTAAAATTATGATGTTCTTTGTAACAAAAAACCCCTGTAAATACCCAGGAAACACCTTCAAAAAGATGTGTTACTACAAAAAAAATATGTTACTACCATTGAAAGAATCAGTTAGGATCCTACAGCTAAAATTTGCACACAGAATCCCTACCCTCTGTCATGGGTTCAGCAGTAGCAGTCACTTTTCCCCTTCTCTGTAGCTGCTGCAGCACTGCGGTTTTGACTTTTAGCCTGGGAACAGTGCTGAAAACACCAATGTTTTCAGTTACCACTTAGAATGTTTGGTCTGGCCAAGGACTTTCTGAGCCTCATGCTCTGCCAGGGAGGAGGGGAAGCCATGAGGAAGCAGAGACAGGGCACCTGACCCAAAATAAATAAGAGGTATCCCACACCACAGCACGTCATGCCCAATATGTAAAAACAGAGGGCAGAGACCTGGAAGGGGGTGGGGGTTTGCGGCTGGGTTGGGCTGGGTATCGAGAGGTGAAAAGTTGTATACTCTTTCCTTGTATTTCTCTTATTATTATTGGTGGTAGCAGTAATGGTTTGTGTTATAGCTTAGTTACTAAACTGTTCTTATATCAACCTGTGGGAGCTGCGTTCTTTCGATTCTCCTTCCCATCCCTCCAGGAGCAGGGGGAAGAAAAAGGGGAGAGTGAGTGAGCAAACTGCGTGGCTGAGAGGCTTAAATCACGACACCCTCGCTCATGGAGAACTGTTCCTCATGAAAAACTCATACCCTAGTTTTCAGGACCCAAACTTTTCTCAGCTGGTAAGCAAGTAAACCAAATGGGGCCCAACCATGAAGAATATGAAGCCACATTACTAAGAGTGAATTCTGCTTGCAAGGGAAGAATCTGTATAAGGTAGCTTCTAGACTAGAACCACAAATTAACCATCTATTAGCTGCAGTCCTTTTTCATGACAAAGAGAGAGAGGCCGTTACTAGGCCTGAGGCTACTAGAGGTATCATAGAGGACCCTGCAGGCTGCCTTTTTACCACTTCATGCAATCTTCTGACATTCAGTCTCACCTCTGTGCCTGGCAAAATCATGGAGCGGATTCTCCTGGAAGGCATGCTGAGGCACATGAAGAACAACAAGGT
>JAOEHY010016076.1:0-39330 GCA_025447955.1 Psilopsiagon aurifrons | reverse complement strand
TGTCTCTGCTTCCTCCCAGCTCCCCCTCCTCCCTGGCAGAGCATGAGGCTCAGAAAGTCCTTGGCCAGACCAAACATTACTAAGCCGTAACTAAAAACATTGGTGTTATCAGCACTGTTCTCAGGCCACAAGTCAAAAACACAGCGCTGCACCAGTTACCAAGAAGGGGAAAAATGACTGCTACTGCTGAACCCATGACACACCTACAACTCGAAACTGCTTGAGTACAGGAACAGTCTGACCTGAGCTTATAATCACTGCATTTATACTCTCTTTGATGGTCTGGGTGTACATAAAGGACTCTAAGGTGGGGGTATGAGGGTCTTCGCACAGAAATTAATGTGTAGAGGGCTCAGAGCATGTCTGATGCAGGGCAGTTCAGTGTTTCTCAGTGTTTCACAGCCGTACCTTTCCCCTTGCTGCTGTCAGCATCTTGCCTTCTGTGCATTGCCAGTGCATGTGCATTTGGTGAAGAAGAAAGACACTGCCTCATGTGGATAACATACGGAAGAGTTTGGTTTGAGCTTTCTGCCCCAGAATTCCATGGCAAAGATCTCTTTGGTATGGACACTGCAGAATTAGACTTGCATTTTCTCCATGTACCAGTGCTGCCAGTGAGATGTTGTGAAGAAAAGGAAGCGTAGGGACTAGAACAGGAAAGCAGATACAAATCTATTTAAATTTATGGCTTTCCCTTCTTGGGACTGAAATCACAGGGTTTCTAGCCCAAGTTTCCCATACTGACTTGCCCAAGCAATCCCTTTCTTGCTCTCTGTGCTACATTTGTTCAGCCACTCTCCTAGGGGAGGGTAATTTAGCAGCTTCCTTGAAATGATTAAGAGCAGCTTTACATTAATAACAGCGTCCTCTTGACAGCTCTTAATGCTGATCTGCTATGCTGCTGCGGCTGTGGTCCCAACACCTTATTCAGCAGCCATAAGCAGTGGAGCTGCAAATCCCCCCTGAAGCCAAGAAACATCCCACCCATGGTGCCCTGGCAGGTCCTACCGGCCCAGCAGAAGACAAGTCTCTTCCCTTATCCTTTGTGCTTGCTAATAAAGTCAAAGCTAGGCTGATGCTGCCCTGACAGCCCTGTACAAGGCTCATTGCACCCACCTAGGAGACAGTTTTCCTCCCTACTTACTATTCCATCCACCTATGAGCATTTGTTGCCACAGAGCTTCACAGTCAATCTGATTTGCCCTTGTGCCCCCAGGTAGGAATTTACTTGCTGCAGATATCTCTCCTTTCTGTCCTTACCCCCTCCAAGGTCCATTAGTGTCTCCTGTCTCTCGGGGAATGAGCTCTCAAGATGCAGCCTGATTAAGATCTCATTTGGCTTTCCTTGCAGCCATCCTCATTCAACCCCTATGGGCATCTGCAAGTTTGTTCTTAGCCGTAAGGGTTCCTTCTACCTGTGCTTATTTTGACTTAGTAGTGGAAGCAGAAGAGGCTGTGGAGCTGTTTAAATGTGGTCATATCCCCCTTTACAAAAGCTTCAGTCCGCACAGGAAGACAAGAGAATTCCTGTCAGGTCCAACTGCTCATTTCTCTGTTGAAAATGCTTTAGCAGACCCTCTCTAAACATGTTCAGTTATATCAGCCTAGTGCAGGTCACTCACCTGCCCGTATGCTTTTTCCTGAGTTTCTTTGTTACCTAAGACACCATTTACTGGAATTACACTTTTGTCTCTAAGACAAGACAGGCCTTCCTAGATTTGCCTTTTTAGGATCATCACATCTTTATCACAGCTCCAGAATAAGCCATGGAGTCAAAGTGCTGAAATCATGTCTAAATTCCATAAACCACATTATAGCTTAGGTGCCAAAAATACCTTCCTACTGACATGACATTTTCCTCCTCTGAACCTGGACTAACATCTTCCTTTTCACTAGTTGGCCACTGGTTCTTGCACCAGGAAGATTAGAAGGTAGTAAAGTCATTTATGGTGTGATCTTTTCCCCATATAACTACTGCATTTGCAAAGAGATTTTTAATACTTAAAGGTAAATATTAGTAGAAAGGTGGTGGGGAAAGCCATAATCTCAGCTTGCTTGGTAGCTTTATTCACCTCCTTATGTACCTACTTCTTAAAACTAACAAATCTCATTTAAAACTATAGCTTCATATTGATGCTGTCATTTGTTTTGCAATTACTTCTAGAGCAAAGAGGGTGCAAAATGTTCCCATTTTACTTGAGGTCATTTTATATTCCTTTACCACTCAGATGTGAATGGCCACACCAGGAACACTGGAGAATCACAGGCAAATGCCCGCTCCACCTCCTGCTTTCCAGGGCAGCTCTCCAACCTGAATTGATGGAGGGCTGAGATGTGAACAAGCCCTTCATCTCAAGCCCTTCATTGCAATGGAGCCTTGAATCTTAAGATTAATGTAGATGGAGGAAAAAGACCTTTTCCCAAAAGGTTTAGGCATGCTCACATCATTTGTGAATGCAATTACTGTAAAGGTATGCTCCACTCAGTATAATGTCATTCGCATGAGAAAGCGGTCTATATTTAGTTTAAAAGAGACTGTTTATTGAGTTTAATATGAGGCTCAAACTTCACAGATGAAAGCTACAGCCCATGGCTAAAAGTCATAATTGCCCTTTTTCTCTGAGTCTGTTTGACATCTCTGCATATTCTGCTTGGGCAAATGAAGAAAACCACAGGGCTCCAATTCCATGGGGCAACCTGCAGTGTGTGAGTTAAAGCTGCAGACTGCAATTTTTCATCAGGTTCTTTGCTGGAAAACTTCTCCAGAATATAAAATAGTAGAAAACATCAAGCTGGTGTATCAGCTTTGAAAAATAGAAGGCACAGACACAGCAAATGAAAACTGGAATATGTGTGTTACGTGCAAGGCCTCCAGAGGAAAAGGCATGGAGGACTGCTGGGAATCAGATGAGGCTGGGGAAAGATCTACAAGAAATTTTGCTTTTGGAAGGAGGGGATGGAGACATAAATCGAGGAAACTTCCATTTTATTCAGAGAAAAATTACTTTTTTTTCTCTTTCATTTCTCATTTTTTCCTCTCAACCCCATGTGCTTTCATTCCCTCTGGCCTGTGAGATTGTATTGAATAGGAACTGGTGTAAGGGGTTAGTTCCCCAGCTCTTTTCTCTTACACTAAATGGGTGGGTTCGGTTGGAGCAGAAGCTTCCACACATGGCTGCTGTACGGGCTTTCTCTGCTGAAGAAATTTGCTCCTTTGGCTGGCTACAGAGAGGGCTTACAACTGAAACAGGTGGGATTTTATCCTCTTTCCTTTTTAAGTAAGTTTCTTGTTTTCTTCTTACATTACAAAAAGGACAAACTGTTCTTTTTCTAAATGCATAAAGCTTTTTGTTATTCTTGCTATTTCAGATTCCTTTTGTGGAGGTTCACAAATTTCACCTGAGGTTACTTTTATGTCCAGATAGAGCCCCTGGATTTTATACTGCAAGTGAATGAGACAAACTAGAGTAGCAGGCACAGAAACATGGAAAGCCAGAATAAAAGCAAAAGGCTAAGGAGGCTGCATTCATAAAACAAAATGAAGCAATAAACCAAGAGAAAGCATTCTCTGACGCTGGTTATTTAATTTCTGATGGCATCAGCCCCCACAAAACCAAAAAATGTAGACAGATGATAATCTTTTACTCCATGAGGTTTGTCAGATAATAAATATAAGTACTGCCATCCTCCCTGGAATTGTTGGCTTTATTTGAGGTACCTGGAAAAGAAATGTCCTCTCTGAGAAATATTTAAAACAGAAGCAATTTTCTATTGTTGAGAAACTTGCAGTAATCTCTTTGTTTCTCAGTTTTTCAGGGCACTCTAGTGATTAGTGAACGTTGCTTTAATTCAATAAAAAGGAATCTCTCATCTGGAAGGAGAAAAGACCTGATACCAGAGATGGAAGGTGTTCTACTGCATGCTTTTGATGTGGACCATTGCAGTTTATCCAAATTCAAAGTTCAAAACTAGATGCCTGGTTTTATCTGGTCATTAGTTAGTGACTTGCATCACTTTTGGGGCTAACTCTGTTATGCCTGAGAGGCAGAACTGTTGATCACATTTCTGGAATGGGAATCATTTAAAACTGTAATGGCACTACAGGTTGCTATGGTCCTTGATGATGAGAACAAAGACTTAGGAGTCAAAGAGGCTAGGAAAGGTCTGAGAATGCAAAGGTAGTGCACCTCATCACAGGGGCTACTGTGACAATCTGTGATTATGGGAGTTTGCACAGGTTGGCAGCAGACAATGAGCATCTAAGTGGCAAGTAATGTTGGTTAAATGATTTCACATCATAGAATCATTGAATGTTTGGGTTGGCAGAGGCCTTAAAATACATCTAGTTCCACCCCCCTGCCATGGGCAAGGAAACCTTCCAGTAGACCAGGTTGCTCCAAGCACTGTCCAACCTGGCCTTGAACACTGCTAGGGATAGGGCAGTCACAGCTTCCCTGGGCAACCTGTGCCAGTGCCTCATCACTCTCATAGTGAAGTATTTCTTCCTAGTGTCTAATCTAAAGCTACCCTCATCATATGTTAAGAAGGAATGGAATCTTCTAGCCAGCCAAATACTCTGGAAACTAAGATCAGTGATAGTCCTGAGTTTAATGCAACTCTTCAAGGTGCAATACACTCCTTCAGTCACAGGTAAGTGCGTTCTGCTGTTGCTTTTTAATTGTCATATAGAGATACCCTGTATAAAGTACAGATAATCACACTCTGGAAAGTTGAATGCTTCAATATAAGTTTGAAAAGAGCATCTAAGGTGTGGATGCACCTAAATTTTCTGAGTACATGGAGAGGATTTAACTGTAAGGAGCTCAGAAAGTACAACCAGCCAGATGTTAGTTTAATCATAGAACCATAGAATAGATAGGGTTGGAAAGGACCTTAATCTGCGTAGATGTTTAATTTAGATGAGAAAAAACATTACTTGCTGCAGGAGAAGCCTTGCTTTGTGTGGCATTAAAGAAAAAAATTAAAATAAGGATGTATTGCAGGTCAATGAAGTTCATAATTGCTGAAATGAGAGTTTAGATGTCATCATCATAAAACATAGAATTGTAGAACTCTGTTTGTTCTTATTAGGAGAAACATCTTTTTATTAGACTTACTACCTCCTGGTGCCAGGAAATGTTGTTATGATAAAAAGTGTATTACTGTCTAGGATGTCTTCATTCACCTATTCTACAACCACAAGACATCCAGGCTTTCTTTTCAGTAGTCCAAACCTGAGCAGACAGTAGAGCTCTTTATCCATGGATAACACTAAAGGGATAATTAGCAAGGTTAAAATTAGGTATTTAATATTTATTCCAGTAAACAGATACTGCTATACAGGCACATAAGCAAGCACATACAGCATTGCAATAGGAGAAAGAGTGCAATGGAATGTGTCTACGCCGTTCCAATGATGACTTTTTCCTGCACCCTCTCTGACATAATTGAAATTTGTTGGACAATTTATAGGAAATATTATGTCAAACACAAGTGTATTAATTAGGTTTTGCTATAAGAAAAGCTGTCCTCTGTGGTTTGTACTATGTTAACATCATAACGTTCCCCAGCATAGGCTGCAGGATGTTGACATTCAACCACTACCCTTATCCAAAATAATTACTTCACATACCAGAGAGTTATGAAGGAATTGTGAAGTGGTTTCCCCTTTAGCTGTAACCAACAATATCAAGAAAGATCAAGGGAAGGCTTTTATCTGGATGTCACACTCCATTTCCACTTCATTTCCCCTTGCTTGCTTTGATTGATGCCTCAAGCTAAGGAAAAGAGTTTCGTTTTCTTTGAGCTGATTTTCCTTCTCAAGTGTAAACAAGCAGAGGTGTGTAGAGTGGGTAGCACAGGAAGTCAACACGCTAAAATGAAATTAAAGATACCAGAATTGAGTACACCCCAGAGTCCTGTAGGAACAAGAAAAGCATCTCCAAGGTTGGCTACCCATACTGGTGGGCTAATACTGAAAGAGATGAGCTGTATGAGTCAGTCCTATAGAATGCTGCAAGTATAAACACCATATTGTGTGCTCCCTCCTGGTCAGGATTTGGAGCACAGCAGTGCTAACAGCCAGTCCTAACCCTGAGGCACCTGCCCTGCAAGGAGAGTGAGAGGGGGGTGCCTTCTAGCAGAGCCTCAAAGAGGAGGGCACTAAGGCGTTACCAAGTACCTACATTTCTCATTGGCCTAGGGATTTGAGGTATCCAAGTCCATATATCCTAAGGTGCCATTAATCCCATTGCATGGGACACCATGTGGAACTAGAATGACGTTTCAGTTTCTGAGGTGCCATGTCCCTTCCTACTTAATGCTCAGCCCCAACTATGCATCTTTTACCCTTCTGGTTCTCTCCTCCATCCCATTGGGATGGGGAGTGAGCACGAAGTTGTGTGGTGCTTAGTTGCTGGCTGGGATTAAAACACAACACTGTTTGTCAAATACCCTATTGCAGGCTTTTAAATGGTGGCTGAAAAAGGCAGCAAGTCTGCTGTTAATTGACTGATAACAGTACTCACCCCAGGGACTGAAAATTCTGGTTCACACATACCCCATCTGAGAAGATTCTGTCCTGTGCTCCTCACAGTCCTGTCTTTGCTAAATCACATCTCTCTTGCACGTGTTGCTTGGGTCCAGCTCAGGACACTGAGGCCTGTGGCAGCTCAGAGTCAAATCAGGCAGAGCTGCATCTGTCTTTGGAGCCTATTGCATGAGGCTGTTGTTGAGATAACAGTGCAGGACACAAATACCTCACAGAAAAAGTGATTTTCCCTTATTGACAGCACCTAGTGGAGGCATGAGAGCAACAATTCAATAATATAGAATATAACACTAATATCAGTTAACTCGGAAAAAAAAAAAGCATTAACATAGAAGGATCCAATTTACCTTATGACCTACCTCATGACTGAAGGGCAAGAAAAGGGTAAATGTCCATTCGATCATAAAAACAATGATAGTTTTCCCTAGTAAAATGCATTACTGTCATCAGAACCACTTGATATATTTACAACCGAGTCTCCATCATCTCTTTGCATCAGCTGTGATTTAATTATGATGGTAGCACCAGTCTGTTAATATTGTTTTGATCTGGCTTAATTTGCCTTCTGTAGCTTAGGTTACAGGAGGTGAGAAGGGCTGACTGAGTAACCTTATTAGCAGAGAGACCTTCTTCAGGACGCAAACTGAATGAAGGTTAAAGAAAAATAAAATAAAACAAAACACAATCAAAAAAGAAAACTAAACAGTCCAGGATGAACCCCCATTTAGATGGCTGCTCTTATAACTAGAAGTTGATTTACTTGAGCCCATCTTAGGATCAATATTTTTATTAGGGTTTTATTAAAGGGGGGGGTTGTTGGTTTTCTTAAGTTTCTTTGGTCTTCAGCTCAGTGTTTTGTTGAGATTATGAAATATGAACCTTGCTCAATGGCCATTATTTGTATTTATGGTATTGTAAATCATCCTTCCACAAAGGAAGAGAATCATTTTTCTGAAAATGACTATGTGCAAATTATAGGCTTTCTCCCTATTAAAAGAAAAAAACAGAGACAGTAAGACAGTATTTGTGGAAGCTGTTTCTTGTGTTTCCCTCACTAGTGCAAATACACAATGTTCTCATCAAAATGCATGAAATTATCCTGGCATAAAATTAATATGGGAGGAGATTTGGGCCCAGCCTTTTATATAGATTCTGCAGTATCAAAACTGCCTCTGCTACATAAGAGCTACATTCATGTAACTCAGGAAAGGATGGGGTCTAATGCACTCTGATTATTCCTTTATCAATTTTCCCTGGCAGCACCAGTCCATACTATTGAATAAATTATTATGCTTTGATCGATTTTTCTTGCTGGAGGCATGAATTTTATATTTGAGGCAATTCCTGTAACAGAAAAAAGTAAAACACGAACCCCAACTTTCCAAAGCAAAAAGCTATTTGTGTAATTCCCATAGAACAAAAATGGTGGTAATTTGTTCTTCTGCATTTGACACTTGAATAAAGACCATGGGGATTTTCCAGTAGATGGCTGGATTTTTATTCCAGTTGTCTTTGTTTTTGACTCTGTCCTGTACACAGCAGGAATTGGTGATGGCTGCTCTCAAGGAGAACTGGTTTGAAAAACACCAATGAGTGACCTCATGAGCTTTGGAGTCACCTCAGCCAAGCTGAGGTTTGCTTCAAAGGCTGCTGGTTCCTCTTTTCTTAGATTACAGCAAGTGATAGCCAAATGTGCTTAAAAATGAACAGACCCCCTTCTGTCAATGGACCTATGTTTAATATGAGACAGACAGCTGAAGATGAGCATTTTAACTGAAAACCAAGACCAAAATGGTTTAGAATTGCATGTTTCCACTTGTGTTTGAAAGCCTTCCGATGCTATCACAGAATTCCTTGGTCTGTTCATAACTTTCTCTCTACTTGCGTCTTATCTCTGATTTTAGCAGATGTGGGCAATAGTTAATGCTGCTACTTCTGTAGAATGTTGCCTTGTTGGCCTAGCAAAATGAAAGCTTGGAAGAGACAAGGCAGCTCACCTGCAAAGGAGGCGATTACTAGGGAGAGGAAGGAGATAGAGAACAATGCTGCCATGGGAATATATAAATCAAAAGATAAAAATAATGGTCAAGATTGCCCTGAATTTAGCAATGACAGCAGCTGCGACCTTTGTTGCTGTCATTATGGAGGAATTCAAAGTACAGAGGCTGTTATGCTGCTTGGGCCCACTGTTGCAAGAACATAATAAGAAAAACAGCATCTGCGAATATCTGGAAGAGAATGAAGTGGCAGTCAACTACAAAGGCTTTGTGTCACTTCAGAGCACTCTAATACTGTTTGCGAATGACCAAGAGGTCTGGTTGGGGAAGAGAGTTAGTTAGAGAAGTGTGGTTGTGAATGAACTCTTCTAGTATGGGTCTTGGAATATCAGCAACTTAACCTCATTAAACAGTAGCTCAGTGTTTAACTCGGAGAAGGTATCCTGTCCCCACCACCCCATGCCTTCCACTGGAATCTTCACATGTTATTCTCCTGTCTCTGTGTTGCAAGGGTGTTTCTGGTTAGTAAAATAGAGCATTTGTCAATTTAAAGCTGAGAAATAGTAGATATCCATCATGCTTCCCCTCTCCACATAAAACCCATGCAGCCCTAGGAGACCAGATTTGCTTCATGCTTTCTCAATAGAAAGCAGTCAACCCAGACAGACCCTACAAAACTTCTGGTCACCAGACTGCAGTCAAGGAGCCCAACTTCACTCATTCACAGACATAAGCAACCACAAAATTAAGGCAATTGCAGCTGACATTCTTTATCAATTTGGGGAGAAATAACAAAGAAAGTTTCAAGTCTATTGAAAGCAGAGTGCTATAGAGGAAGTTATTTATCACACATGAAGATGAGAATACATAGAATGTATGACTGAATACATGACTGCTACTGCTGAACCCAGAACAAGAATGAATAAGGATAAACCATAATAGTGAACTTCATGCAGTCCTTATAAAAATCCTTGACGCTGTTAGACTAGAACAGACTACATACCATTACTTTGCTGGTTCTTATTTTCTGACATTGTGCCATGGTACTTTTATCAATTTTTATATTGCAGCAGTAAAAGGATAAGCCCCCTTTAGTTTCATTTTTCAAGGCCTTATTCTCTTTTGGAGAGGCATTTCACCATAAGATTTTTGAGTCCATTTATTTCAGGTAGGTTGCAGATATTTGCAATGGAAACATGCAATTTACTTGGTACCAGAGGGACAAACATAGATATGCTGTATTTTTGCAGGATAAATCCTTTTTTATAATGATTCAGTGTCTGTCCTTAATAAATAATCTCCCATGTATCATTTGCTTTAAGATGGATGAGCAATTGCACCAATATTAAAGACAGTTAAGAGTAATTACCCTCCACAATATAAATCACTCAGTTGCTGGAGGGATGTCACCTTGTATGACAAAAATGGGAGCATAGGAAATTAGAAAGGAGATTAATGTCATGTTCTGATGCTCTTGCATAGAAGCTATATACAGTTTGCATCTCTACTGTTTGATCTTTCCATAGCTAAAGTAAATTGGTTTACGAAACATCCAGATGCACATGATGAAAGATTAGATACAGTAAACATTTAAATTAGTCTGTCAACTAAGTGTGTACAGAATCAATACCAGTGAAGATTTTGAGCTAATTCCTCACTAATGAGAGGTTTGTTTTTTTCCTTCAGTGGAATTCCTCTGAAAGGCAGGTGTCTGCCGTCTCATCTGACCACAGCAAATGACCTTCCTCTTTGAAGATAACTTCAGCTTATTTGATTTAAACTCAAAATCTTCTCCAATCAAGCATCACTGATAACCACTGAAGTTGTCTGGAAGGGGACACCACACTGTTACAGGCAGTAACTCCACTCAATGCATGGATACACAGTATGCTCTGTGAAGATGTGAAGGAGCCCTGCATGTGCTTTGAGCTGGCCAAAACCCCTTGACCACCTTAGGGTGGCACAATGAAGAAGGGGGTCAGTCCTGACATTGTGCTGATGGAGTCACACAACTTTTGCATGGCAACTGGGTTGGATCCAGGGGCCTCAGAGCACAGGCAGTTCATAGCTTTGAGGTAGTCAAAGCATGGTGACTTATTGGGTGCATTATAAGACTACTGGAAATTCATCTATGGCTCTTTATCTGATGTGCTAAAGCGAAGAAGGGCCAAGAAGTCTAGCTGGTGTTTGGGGATAAAAATGCTGTGCCAAAACAAATTATCCTCCAAGCTTTGCCTTTGTAACTATAACTTGCTTCTTAAATATATATGAGCTTCATTCTAGTATGACATACCATATTATCAGCCAGATGCTGCCCTTGGGAAAGAGAAGAATCTGTAACATATAGGAAAGAGTTCGATTTCCATAATAGATTTGGGTTTTAGTCCTTAGACAGATTTAAATTAAAATAAATTCATCAAATTCCCATAAAGAGCATACTGAACCAAAAGCTTGCAAGTTTCCTCAACTCCTTCATGTTGAACCGGGCTGGTCTGCTGAGTAAGTCCAATTGTAATGAGGCATGGTTTGATGTGGCTGCCAATGCCTAGAAGGCTGTTTAATTGGGAATTACTTTAGAATTAGGATACTGTGGCCTTATCAGATCTGCTTGGATCTGTAGTTTAAAATAAATTGGGTCATTAGAAAGTGTAGCATGGTTAATGCTAATGAGCTGGTTGGTTTAATTACACAAAGAATCAGATTTAATCATTGAATGATGGAGGTTTTGTTGGGGGGGGGGGTTGTGTGTTATTTAAAACTACTAGCAGTGATGATGCTAATGTTCTCTGTGCTAAATGTCTTCTCATAGCACATTTGCTACTTACCATGTCTGGTGATACGACCTTGAAAGCGTTAAAGAGAGAAAAGAAAATAAAACCACACAGAAAAGCTGTGCCTGATGCTGATTTTCTGAACAGAGGCATGTTTTCTCACCTCTCTTTGTCAGATGGAAAGCAATACCTAAAGTCTTTCCAAGCTTAGAAAAGCCACAGATATTTCAACTAACACCCCCGGTCTATTTTTAAACAGAGAGAGTGTTAAATGTCGCCTGGGAGGGTAAAGTCTACTTACAGCAGCAAGCCTAAGCTGTTCACTGCATACTTTGCGTAGTGAGAGTCTGAGTTGTAAATTATTATCGTATGATTATATGAAAAGTAAACAAGTAGAAATTATGAATATATTTATAAACTTTAATAAAGGGCTACCTTATGCCCAGAAGATGCCTTTGTCAGCTACCTGGTATCTTTCTGATGAGGTTCATCAGTAAATGTATTTGCACCAACTCTGATAAAGTTTGTAAATACATGCAGGCCACTGAAATCTCAAATATTGATTTTCAGTCACATAGAGTCACCTAATCCATTTAATAAATCAGGCCCATGAGAGAAAACACATGGAAGCACCTAACACAAACCATATGTTGGGAATGGATCAGGAAAAAGCAACTCACTACAAGCCCTCCTGAGTCAAAATCAACTTGTGGGCAGATGGAAGAAGACTGGTAAATGAGAGCGACGAGGTGATCTTACCTGGAAACAGGAAACCAGCACTAAGGAGTTCCATCTAACACCCGTGTTCACTGTAGAATTTAGACTACTTGACCCAATTTATACCCTAATTCTCCTTCAAAAAGTGTATGAAGCTCTCAAAATACTTTAGCACAAGTAATCTACCATAATACCTCCTATAATCAGCAGAGGTTTGGAGGGTCAGTCCACCCAGTTCTTTCTCTTGCAAGGGCAAACTTCAGCTTACCCAAACAGATATTAGCCAGTGCATGGCACTGAACACACAAACTCAGAGTATGGGCACATTCAGTCTGTGCCAGTGAGATTCTCCAAAGACAACAAAATTTGCCAAGTTTGTGACAAGCTTGGCCTCAGCCGCCTCTCTCTGTTACTGTTCTCATCTTTAAATGCAGCATCATGAAGGTTGTTAAATGCTGCAGACTGCACAAACTAAATTATAAATTATAAATAGCATGTACCAAGCAGGATGTAAATGGTCATACTTAGGCTGTATGGGAACTGTTGGCCACATTTGTCCCATAAGGCTTTCTGTCAGAAGGGTGTTAGGTGAATGCAAAATACCTCAACAGCAGAGAGTTAAATGTTGACCCTCATTTATGGCTATTAGACCATATGCTTTGCTGTCAGGGAGCATGAACATTGCTTACTGCAGATATGAGAAGCAGCAGTCCCGTCTGCTAATGCAGCTCCAAAACTACTGACTTGCATTTTTGATGTGGACCCAGTACTGGACACCAGCAAGATCTCTAGAACCTTACCAATTTAACAACTGAACCGCCAGTGAAAGTCTCATTGTCTTCCAGGACTTAGGCTTTGATCTAGAGTGGCTTTTATAAACCTGTATAAAATACATTCAAAATATTCCAACTTTTAACAGACCAAGCTGCATAACAGAAAAGATGCAATATTTTATGTAGTGTTTCGGTTTTAATACTTCGGAGGGAAAAGTGAGGGTTAGGAGCTGATCACTGAAGGAATTATGTGCTTTGGAAAATGTGTTCTATACATCATATTTGCTACTTGCAGGATATATGCATGTATATTTTCACTGAAATAAAATACACAGTGTTTATTTCTTCATTTCAGTCAAACGTAGATGTCTAGCCTGCCATTACAGGTGATTAGATTGCTATATTTACTGCTTTGAAATTATTCTTAATAACACCATTGCTCTCAACCTGCTTCTTAAACTCCAGAAGGGAAATTGGTATTGTGGCTAATTATATTCAGCAATTCTGAATTCAACAAAAATGTGCACACTGGAATTACACATGTTTCTGCTCACAAAAACACATACCCCACTGCTATAGAACAATAGTGATTTAAAGAAAAAATATAATCCCTCCTGTTTCATCCATATATCATAAATAATAGGTATATCTGTGATGGATGTTGCATGGAATAATGTCTTACTTTTCTTGGCAATTGCTTTACTCATCTTTAGAGTACAGCTCTTGCTAACAGCAAAGAAAGGGACACCTATTTCTTCCCCACAGCCATTTAAATGCAATAACCTCACACCATTTGTCACTTTCATTTCAATGGGGTTAGTAAAGGAACAGATACTGAAGGCTTATTTCTGACTTGGCATTTGATCATGAAACTCCAAAACTGCAGATGTAATGTTTAAAGCATCCAACAGAATATGCCTTGTGTGCTCTTCTCTCTGCAAACAGACCTGCTCTGCAATATCTAGAGGGTTACACCTGGGGATGACTGAGTCATCTGAAGTCAGATTTAATAGTCTTGTTCATTGTTTGGGTCTGGGAAGTCTTCAATTTAGATTCTACCTAGTTTGTTGCAGGTGCCTCAGAGGTGAGGACCAAAACCAGCTTCTGGAACAGGACATAGCACTCCTCTTTCCTGAACCTCATGCACACACACTGGCCCCTCATTATCCGCTTAGAGAAATGGATAAAGGTAAAGCATAACCTGCTCCCCTCCATTCATTCTGCTCTGTGCCAAGAGGAGGATGTTAGGGTGAGGTAAAGTTCTTCATTTGTTACCATTAAAAGGAAAACAAAAAACTAAGAGGTGCACCCTGAAAAACAAAACAAAACAAAGCCACCACCCCAAAAAAACATCAAACAACATAATAAATTATTTTATCTGAATGTGACATCTTTCTGTTAATCAAATTGAGCTTATTTAATAGACGGGTTCTAAAAATGCGCCTCTTTTATCTGAATTTGTCCTTTCTGACATTAGGTGCTCACATTTAGATGATTTGTCTCAAGCTGGTTTTGGAGCTCTGTCGGTAATCAAAGGTGTTTCCTCTCCTGAGACAAATTTCCCTGAAGGGCAGTTTGTCCCCCTAATTATTCTACACCATATGTAGCTAACGAGATGACAGCTTTTCAGAAAGACAGATGAGATGAATCCCACCTTTGGCGCCTTGACCTTCTGCAAATGAAGCAGCAGTAGACAAATCAACATTAAAATAATTTATATTTCAGGTCTTAATAATTCTTGAAGGTGAGAAAGAAGAAGCTTAGAGAGAACATTTCTACTTGAAATGATGAGGATGCAAAACTGATGCATTTCATGTCAGCCACTTGTTCTCATGTAGTGGCTCGTTTCCTGTAATTCCTTAGCAAAACTATGTCAAGCTTCTTTCCTCAGCACTAAATGATAAGCTTAATAGTGGATATAGCGTTATTTTGCATGAGTAGATGCTGCATTCATTTATAAGGCTTTAAAATCAAGCTTAGCAGCTTGATGTAAGTTGAATGGATGTCCCTGTTACTTATTTTTAGTCAACAAATGCAAGGTATGTAATTTACACAAAGAGAATAATATCTGGCAGGAGTCTTGGTGCTGGGAATAGTTGAAACTGCACAAGGTATCCCCATTATCCTATCAGCCTAATTTTGCTAAGCCCATTTTAATGAAGCGCACAAATGTGACTGCCTATTCAGCCTCTCATCCTGGGAACATATTGTAATTAAACGCCTAAGCAGCTGTATGGCGGTAGGAGAAGGCTTTAAATGATGTGAATCTGTTGATATTACTTGTGTTAAAATGATTTTGGAGATTGGAAAGGAAGATCTGATTGCCTTTTATAGCAATATCTAAAACCTAAATGAGTTCTGACACCTGAAGGAAGAAGAAATAATCTGCAGACTGCACATTTCACAGGCTTCGCAGTCTGTAAAGTGCATTTGGAAGCTTGATCACCATGACCTAACCTTTGCAATTATTTCAGCCCCTCCAGTTATTGCCACGTATTTGATCCTCAAATGTTGTTTAATTGATAGTGTGACTGTTAGTATAAACTCAATGGCAAAGGAACAGCTATTCACTGCATAAGACAACTTCTTTGTTACCGCAAGGAACCGAGGTATCACGAATGATTTTTCTCATGAGTAAAGAGCAATGGCACACTGCAAATCTGCAAAAAAATAAAACTCTTAAGGTCCTTTCCAACCAGAACTATTCTATGATTCTATGATTCGACTTGAGGAAACTTTTACAACACTGTACTAAATGGGAGCAAATGGAGTTAGTCTGGCAGACAGCAACAGTTTGTAAGGCATGGATGGGTCAAGTCTTGAATAGTACATTTAAGGTACTAATAGCAATATTTAAAACACAGCATTCTGTAGGATGACATAATGCTTCTGCAAAGCTGATTGCTATCTTTGTATCCTAAAAGTAGACTGGCAGATTAAGACGAATTATGGTATAGAGTCCATCATGGTGAACTTAATGCAAACAGCGACAGCAGATCACCATGCAAAAGCAAGACCTAGCGAGAAAATAGATCCCAGATTATATAGCATGTTTCTGATCTCAGAGTCTTAATCCTCCACCAATTGCACCTTTATCAGTCTGTGCCAGTGTTCTAACAAAGCCTTTAGGAACAGATGTTAAGTTTTGAAACTGGGTTTCAGTTTTGTTTTGAGGGAAAGATTTATGTGACCAGGCTTAGGCTTCCCTCAGGCTAGGAGAGGATGGGAAGTGTTCCTCCGTGTTACTGTTTGGTCTGCTAGAAACATGGAGAGTGAGCTGAGGCTGTCAAGGATGTGCTTCCAAGTGCTTGATCAAGGGGAGCTCTAAGAAAAGAGTATGGGAGAGAGCAATGTGGTTGAACATTTCATCTGTCTTTAAGAATCTCTGCAGATGTAAGCCTACATCTGCTTTCAGGGATGATTCAGCAAGAGGCTGTCAACAGGAGATGCAGTTCTGAATGATCATGGAGCTGGAGCAAGCGATGCTGCTGCTTAGTAAGACATGTGAACCCATAAACATTTTATTGCTTGCTTCTGTCTGTAAAACAAGACATTCTTGCAACTCACATTTATAGGTAGCCTTCACAACCACATTTCTTGCCTAGCTGTGTTTTCCCTCCATAACTGCTTGTTTGCAAAAATCACTTGATGCATCTTGATTAAGAACATAAGGTCCCCTGTGAAGAAAATGGTTCTCATGAGCTAGATGTGTACTGTTCAATACAGAGAAGCTTGGGCCTTATTAGTGTTACCATTTGTATTTCAGAGAGCACCACAGAGATTTGTGAAGAGCTGTTCTTTAGCTGGAAGAATGGGTTTCCCCATGAAAAGTTGCTTCAGGGACATGAAAATCGAAAGTGGAAATGGCAAAACACAAAGGAGATGAAATGGCATTCTGACGTAATTATAGGGAATATAAACTACAGCCACATTAGTACTAAGTACTAAATAGCAGCATAAATAATTGTCTATTCCAGATTCTAACAGAGATTTCAACACTAAAGTACTAAAGCATTTGTTCCAAGAATATGGATTTTCATATTTGTGCCATTATGAGCAATATTAATTCTTCATTTGAAGTACATTTGTCTTTACCATTCAGAGTATCTCTTTTCATTAGCGCTGGAAATTCAGTCAGAAACATGCCGTATTCATTCCACTGATTATGATCTAAACTACCCTCTTGGGTGAGAAATGCAAAAAACATTTATTCTGCTTTAATTAGACCTCTAGCAAATCCTTCGCAAAAGGCAGTTTCAAGCAGAAGACGAAAGAACTATTTCCTTCAGTCTCTCCCTACCGCAATAGCAGGCTGACAGAAGGAGCCAGGAGTTAATAGGAAACATTAACCAAAGTTTGCCCTTGTAGCAGCTAGCAGTTCAGCTGCCGTTTCATATTTCTTCCATGACATCACACGCACTTCCAGACTTTAACATTTGTCTATGGCCTTCAGGGAGTGCACACGGTAATAAGGTGAACTGCTTTTAAAGGACTGTGCTAATACCATCAGGGCTGACACAGCACTGATGTCAATAGAGGTAAGGGAGAGTGCTGAACTCCTCACCTCCATTCCTATCACAAAGAAGATGAAAAATGCACACCCCAATGCTGTAGCATCTCAGGCTGTTTCCAGGTGCCCATCAGCAATCAGGATCAATGGGTGATGGGTGCCAGGTCCCAGCATCCACAGTGTTCAAGGTTTGAGTGCTGTGACAGAGGAATAACAGTGGGGTCTATTGGCGTACGGGAAGAAGGGGTGCTGAAATATCTCCCTAGGAAAGCTAGGTCTGACCGTCAGCTTAAAAATGCTATTGTGTTCCCCAGGGGGCACTGGAACCAGTTACCCAAACAAGTGGTGAATGCTCCACCGCTGGCAGTGTTCAAGGCAAGGTTGGAGAGGGCCTTGGGTGACATGGTCTAGTGTAAGGTGTGCCTGCCCATGGCAGGGGGCTGGAACTAGATGATCTTAAAGTCCTTTCCAACCTAAACCATTCTATGATTGTATAATTCTATTATTAAGCTGCATTGGACCACCCCAGTGGTCCTTTATGGACTGTCTGACCATTGACAGGTTAGAGAAACACCCAATTTCTCAGCCACAATATTTTTTGTCCTAATAAAAAGAGCACCAGTTCATGGGAAAAGCAGTGAGTAAAGCATCACTGAGAAATAAATCCCTTCCCAAGCCTGCCCTTTGCCTGCTTGGTGACCCGGGATGAGTCACTCTCATTTATCCTCTTTCTCCTAGATGCTTCCTCTCTTCAGTGCAAACCTTCCAGGGCAGAAGCACCTTCTAAAATGAGTCTGTCTGACACCAAAGATGACCGAGTTCTCCAATCAGAACTGCAGTGTATAAATAGTGAGAAGGAGGCCATCTGGCTGCAGAGTATAACACACTTAAGCTCTGCATTTTTTGGCCTTTACAAATTGTGTAAACTGAAAAATATCAAAAGGAAAGAATCCAAAGGCAAAGGAGGGGGCATGAGGAGGAGGAGGAGGGGAGGGAAACCATGTACTAATGGCTTATGATAAATCATTGGCAATTCCTCATCTGGTTTCTTTGAGATAAAAGCCAATATAAAGAAATTGAGAGCAATTATGTCCCAGCATATAAAGTGTTTTGAGCTATGCTCGAGGCTTCATTTTTCAGCTTTATGAAATGTTTGGGCTATGCTCAAGCCTTCCCTTTTGATTCCATGTGTTTGCACATTGTGTCTTTTGTCTCTTCTGCAAATAATGGATTTGATCATAGTTGTTAGCTATTCTTGACATTGTGGGATTTATTATACTCTTGAAGGTATGGCATATGGCTGAAAAGTGACCACACTGCAGCTGTATAATATACGGGGGTTTAAGGAGTCCTTTCATGTGCCCAATGAAGACACAGTTGGGATAGGATGGCTTATGGCTGAAACTTAAAATTCCAGCCTGGAATTGTTTAAGGACAATAGTTGCGAAAGAAATAGTTGATAGCTCTCTCTCTGGGCTTTTCACCTTTTAAGGTGAGGAAAAGCACATGCCATGTAGCAATCAAGAGAGTATCCTGTTCATAGGCGTGAGCGTGACAAAGAAGACTGAGAGGCAAAGGAAGAAAATGGATCCTGTCTTTACAAAGAGAGCAAACAGCTGCCTGTGGAGTATTTATTTAGTTGGATAAAACCTTGATACCAGTTATCCTCCTGCAGTTAAATGCTCTGCAAACAGGGCAAAGGGGAGCTCTCTACTTTGCAGAGTTCACGGGGTAAATGTAAGATGAGAGGCAGCAGGCAGGAAAGGAAAACACAAGGAAACCAGGACACACTGTTGGCTAAAGTGATAGGGTCAGAGGTTTCAGGAAGGGAAGGACCTGATCACACAGCAAAGAGGTGTTTTAGGGAAGGATTTCAGAGGAGAATCATAACAGAGTAGTTTCAGAGCTGTCTGTGGGGTTTTCCTGCCTAACGAAAGGCGAAACTTGAGAGAAGGCACAGAGGAGATCACTTGAAAGCACAACACAAGCAACTGAGCAGATGCCAAGGCCAGGATGAGGACAGTAAGGGAAGAAGGTGAGGAAAAAGAGGGCAAAGAGTGTAGGCTGTGAAATATTTTCAGCTAATTTCTTCTGGATATACTATAGACCAGTGCATAAGCAGTTGGAAGAGATAAAGGATGCTATGAGCACCAGTGCTTTGAATGGATAGGAAAGGGGAAAGAGAAGATGCCCACATTATGACTAAGAGGCAAGTAAATCACATCACCATAATGATGAAGCCAAGAGATGGGGCAGGCAAGAGGACAGAACCAGGGGCAGATTCAGGGCCATGGTGAGACTATGCATGCACAAAAGAGATACAAGAGACAGGCTGAGACATTAGGACATTGATTGTAGTGAAGTCTTTGTGCACTGCCCAGCACAGGATTTTTTCTCAAAAGAGCTGACAGGATAGATTTGCTCTTTTTTATGTTTTTATGATACATGCTTCAGGAGTCCTGCAGCCAGGCAGCTGATCAGCCCTTGCTAGCCACAGGCGTGCCACTGGCTCATAGGCGTGCCACTGGCTCATCACAGCAAGCAAACACAACTCTATTGATTAGAAGATGTATGAGTCTCCTGCTAGAAAATCATTGTATTCAATGGTTCCTTCATTGCATTTTATCATAGGAGAAGGTTTTCCATTATATTCAAATGACATTTTTTTCTTTTCTAGGAGACAGATGGAAATGCGCACAAAAAATGCAGGGAGAGGAGCATTTTTAAATAAGCCTGCACAATGGAAGCAAACTTTAATGAGTCAGCCTGGAAAGTCCTTTTCACACACTGATGTACAAGGCAGAACTTTCCAACTGCTAATCTGCTACTGCAGTAGTGCTCAGGAGCAACGAAACCTACCTTTGCTCTCTCCTTCAACTAGGATTACTAGCACAGGTAGAAATCTTACCTGCTTTTCTCAGAATAGGGTCAGGCTGTTGCCTCTCTGTTCTCCTGGCCTCACTTAATCTTGAACTCATAGTTGTGCATCCAGAGTGATGGAGTGCACATCCTTGGAGCACAATGGCTGGGGATATCAGAGACAGAGACTTGAAACCCTTCGCATCAGGGAAGGTTAAATTCCTGCTTCCTAGGTACTGATTTCTTCACTGTCATGGGTTTGAACAGCTGTGGTCAGCTGTATGGATGTATGCATGGCAGAGTGCTCTTGCAAGTATAGCACCATGAACCAGAGGCTCTCCAGGCTCTTGGATGGAATTAGGCATTGGTGAGGAAATCTGAATGCCAAAGGATCTTGAATGTGACACGGGCACCAAAGAGATCTCAATGGGTGGCAACAGAGATGTGCAATGTTTGTAATTATACAAATACGTAACTTGAGGCTGGCCAGAGAGACACATAAACAACAGACAGTAAGGAGAATATCAAGAGAATTGACATTTTGAAGCAGTGGACTGAGCTGTTGGTGTCCAAATTCTCCAGAGCATTAGTCTAAATTCAGTCTTAATTTAGGTGACTTCAATCCTGCCTTCACTGCAATTACATGGAATTGAATTGTGCCCTGCACTTACTTCTGCAGTAAACTCTTCAGGGACACTTGGGTCTTAGGATGCTATCAAAACACATTTATCATCTCCCCTATATTTTAATTATTTTTATGATTGTGCCTTCCTAACCTGATACACTGCTTCCATTAGTCCTGATACAGAAACAGCTGATCTGACAAAATGGCCTTGGCCTATCTTCTCATTTATTTATTTATTTACATTTCTAGATCTTGTACTTATTCTAAGTTTGGTAGACAATTATTTGAATCATTTTTTTTTTCATCTATTCTTATGTTTTATACATAGGTCTCAGTGTAGATGTGGTAAAGAACCTCAGTCTTGATCAAATCTGTTTCCTTTTCTCCCTCTGGTCCTTCAAAACTGTAATTGGATTGTTGTATAAATCTAGAGAAAATAGCATTTTCCATTTTGAAGCATCAAAGGTCTTCATGAGTATTTATTGATTCCATCTCTTATGAATCCTTTTTGAAGCAGGTAAGGGCTGTTACATCTGTTCAATCAATGGATAAACAAGCCACGATAGAGCTTGAATGGCATACGAGCATCGATATTTCTATTACATTCCTTCTTTCATATCAAACTCTGATAAGAAGCTTCATCTTTCCTTCACAACCCTGGGCCTGGACACCATAGCACATGAGTTTTACTACCGCTCAGTGTCAGTTCAGAGCACTGCAGCAGAGCGCAGGCACCGCACAGAGCACAATGGTCTTTCTCTGATCTGCTCATGCTGTCACAGAGGTGTCACAAACTGCTATTTGAAGGTTTCCTGGACCCTGCAGGCTCTTGGGGTAACCTGCAGAAGGTGGCACAGGGCAGGAAATGCACAAGAAAGCCTTCAACCAAAGTGGGTTGAGACAGCCACATCCCACTGTGCTCCCATGCAGTGGGAGACCAAAGAGCCATGATCCCACCTCTCCATCTGATCTCCCTCACCTCTCCCAGTGTAATGATTCTCATATGCCACATACTTGTTTAGGAGCTTTCAAAGAGCAATGAAACATTTTGGTCTTTACACAAATGAAATGTTGTTTTTTTTTTTTTCCAGAATGGATTTAAATCCTTTCTTTTGAACCATTTTTGCACCAAACTCTGTTTTCCTACCAGGCATGCAGCACTGAAGGGAACCCACCAGTCTTCTCCATAGGAACCGGGTTCCCTGGACGGAGGCACACATCTGCCACAGATGTATTCCAGTACCATTTTGCCATGTGAAATAAATTGAGCACTTTTGGTTTCCTCCAATAAAATAAACTGCTGGGTTAGCCTTTTCTCTACCTGCTTCAGTCCACCAGAATTCCTATGCTACTCAGGATAAAGTCTCATGACAGTCTTGTATTTCCTTATCTCCATTAAAAGCACCCTGCCTGGCAATCCTAATCTTGGAAGTACATTTGAATGGATAGCCAGGCATGTCTCCTCTATTTTATATCACGATCCCCCACGCTGCAGCCAGAATGCCTGTTTTCAAGGCCCGCATGACTTGTATTTCATTCAGATACATTTTAAGCTGCTCTGCTCTGCTTTATTTTTCTCACAAGCTGTTCTCCTAAGTTTACCCTTGCTTTTCCTGTGGAGGTTGCAATGCTGTTAAATATTAGTTTCCAAAGCCAGAGACCCCTTTTTCCCCCATGACAATTTAACCCTCATAACAACCTATGGTAAATTTCCTTTTAATTTCACCCCTACTCAGTTCAAAGTTCTTCCCCGATACCCAGTTTATTCACCTTAAGTAGCAATTTCTTACATGTCAAGAGAAAAACACTTGGTTGACTAATGTAAAGAATCTCATCTCTTATCAAAAAAGACTTGAGATTGTTCTGGGGCACCCAGAATTCATTAATTCATTTCTCTGTATGTCTGTATTTTCCTTAAAAACTTATTAGAAAGTCTTAGACATGACACCAAACTGACTGAGTTTTAATTATCCAGTTTTGGGTGGTTTTAACCCACTTTAATGGTACTCCGGTCATCTGATTTGACAGATCTCTCATGAGATCAAGAGCTATGCAGAGAAACTGTGCAGAGGAAAAACACTCATCTCAATCCCACGAGTCAGCTGTTTTTCATACGTCCACTGAAATCCACAGGGATGATGAACATGGGCTTGTGAATTCAGAGTCAGATATTACAGTCCTTAAAAAGGTCCTTAAAGCCACCTTTTTCACAACATCTGGCACTTCAGTCCAGGGTGATTTAAAAGCCTGCCATCCTCAAATGTCCCTGCCAGATTACTGATTAGATGTGGTGTTGATTTCGCTATTGCCAGTAAATGTAAACCTCAGTTTACATCAATCTCAGTTTACATTAAAACATCGAGCTGTAAAGTGTGCAGGCTGACAACTCAGGTTCACAATCACCTCTGATTTAGCTGCAACAGCTGAAGAGTTTATCTTCCAGGCTGGTAACCTCTTCATCCACCACAGGCAAATCCAATGAGAATCAGAGTCTGAATTGCCCTTGTTTTCTCAATTATCCAGCTATCAGTACACAAAGAGTCATAAGATCCATGCTACAAATCTCTGCCCTCTACTCGAGAGATCTAAGTCTTATCAGAAAAGGCATAATTCAAAATACTGTGGGCAGATTTCAACTATTCCAAATGTCTCATTGAGCAGTGACCATACATTATTATTAATATTAATAAGAATTTTATGTGCGTGTATTCCAAGGCCTAGGAAAGAAATATGACAGGAAATAGATCCCCGCTGTTCATATTCTAGGGAAAAAAAAAGACTATTTCTTGTTAATGGTTTGGTTGGCGGTTACACCAATGACAGGCTGAGAGATGCAGGAGCAGTTGCTTAACAATTAGACTGTGCCTTGTGGAATAAGCCTCAGTAGGAGCAGAGAGCTTTGTGCCTGCTGCTGAGTGATGGGATTAGCTCACATCTGAGAACAGACGTGATCCTGACAAGCAGGAGGCTTTTGAAATGGTTTGAACTGAGAGCGAATAAGGGTCTATTGCAGTAGCTGAGATTTGAAATGGCAGGTTCCACAGTATAGCTGACAGGCACAGAGAAAAAGACATGGTGGGACATGCTGGCAAATGATGACAAATGTCGCTGGACCTTGAAGTCAAGTGGTATGAATCAGCCTGCATCCACGCTAGTAAATCAAGGTAGTCCCCAAAAGAGGGTGGCTGCACACAAACCACTTTGAGGAATGATCCATGGATCATGCCAGCTGTTGAGCTGTATCCAGGGACTGCTGGTGAGTGCACAAGTTGGAATAGGACAAATTGTTGACAGGGAAGAGTCTAGGGATTTGCCACCATGTGGAGCCACATTCCTGTGCCCAAGAGTATGCTGGAAATTACACAGAGACAGCTTTGGTATGTGAACGGATGCAGAACTGGCACTCCACTGGTAGGGAAAGGTCTATGGTAGGGCTCATCAGCATCCAACCCTTATGCTGTGCTTAAGAATGCCACCAGTAGCACTGGCTACTCTACACACATGAATCAGAGCACCTGATCCATATGAAATAGAGAAGTCATGGACAAAGAAGACCAGAAGGCATGGACTGCTGATGTGCTTTGCCCCATCCTCTGTGCCAACACATCCAGGCAGGATGAGACAGACTCAGAGCTCCTGGTGCTGGCTGCAGGGCACTGGCTGATGCTTGCTGACTGCAGAGGACAAGGAAAATTCACTGTCCTTATGCAAAGTGTGTCCAGTATAGTGTGCGTATATATATATACACAGTATACACCCACATCCATCCACTCTGCTGGGCTGGAGCAGTTGTTGGGGTGCACCTCCCATATTCACGTATAGGGGGAAATTTTATCACATTTTGACTGAATTTCACTCCAAATGTGCTATTTATCCACTAAGCTTCCTCATCTTTGTACTAGTTTGGCCCATTTAAGAAATTTTTTCTGAGGAGAACAAAAGGCAACATTTCATCATTCACGTATCTTATGTGACTTTCAAAGATGACTTTGCAAGCTGAGATTTTTCATTTCACCCAGTTAAAGAAGCCTTTAATAGGAGTCATCAGGACCTCTGACATGCACAGACCTTGTGTGTCCAAGACAATCTTCTATGAAAGGTAATGCAAGAAAAGGAGAATTATAGATGTGGCTCTCCAGTGCAAGTGTATTTATACAGAAGGCCAAATTAGCATATTTATAGATGCAAAAGGCGTCTGCATGCAGATGTATGGTAAATATTTCTTTTTGGCTGACAGTAAAGATAAACAATTTCATCTTTCAAATGACAAATGACTTCTTATTTGGCAGAGTTGATTAAATTTGTTTTGTGGCTAAGAAAAAAATGTGCCACAGTTCACTGATACAGAAACAATTAAAACAGATTGGTTCTGCTGATGCAATTCCAGACGTGAACTAATTACGCCTTTATGAGATCACATGGGTAAAAGGATAATTGATTTGAGTACAATATTTCAGAGAGACATGAGTGAGTACAGCACTTATTTTACCTCCACAGTATATCCTTAGAGTCTTTAGAAACTTAATAGTGTCAGGTTCACTATTTGTTTGGTTTTATTTTATACCTATTTTTATACATATTTGGTACATATGTATTACTGTTTAAATTTCCCTCCTGGATATATACTTAGACATAAAAATGCTAATTTTTAGCTTGGAGATCTGCAGAGCACCCATGGTTTATTTAAATGACACAATGGTTTCTAACCCTAAAAATGGTTTCTAACGCTAAAATCTAAGTTAAATTGCTTCCACAGGCTCTCACAGAGAGTTCATACAACACAAAGTGACTCTTTTTTGGTTTCCTATTAAGAATCGTAGTAGAACATTCTCCTGTTTCTTTTGTTTAATGGATGCCTTGCCTAGACAGTAGGACTCTGCATAGTGGTGCATTGCCTGCTGGCCCTTGTAAATGCTGTGATATGCAGAAATAGGATCTACACTGGCATCCAAAAGTCTGAGATAGGGTGGAATAATGCCAGAGTCCAATAGAAGAATTTCAAGGTGTGACACAGGAAAAAGGGCTAAAGGAATTTACAGCATGTGGTGTGGAAAACAACCACCTGACAGAGCAATAAACAATACTTAGAGAATGTGTTAAAATAATGTCAGTAAGTGTGGAATTTAAGTATGCTGTTTGGAAGTCATCAGTGACATTTAGTTGTCGTATCTATTAACGAGTGAAATAATTTATATAGGGCAGTAATAACTTGGAATAACTGATATCACTGTATCTCAGAGCACCTTGGTGTCCCTATTCCTGGGGCAGCCTCACCTACAATACTCTGAGACAGTGAACTCACATTCAAGAGCTCAAACTGGGCATGGTGAAGACAAGGTCAGTAATGTAGCTGGGCTGCTGTGCAAGAAGAAACTGGGCACACAGGGCTTGCTCAAGCCGTTATGACAAAAGAGGTGGACAACTAGGTTAATGCAGGACAAACAAGCTGGGAGTCAATACATCTAGATAGAAACCAGAAACAAGTTTCCACCTCTCCATGGGCTGAGTGTCTGGATCACAGCCAGTAAACTCCAAGAACAAGGTTTTGAGACAGATCCTGATCAGCAGTTCACATGGATAAGAAACTCTGTACCTGAAATAGCAGGAGGAAGAATCTGATGATTTTTTTAGTCTTTACAGGTAAATTAAAATAGAGCAGCCTGATCTTCCAAGGATCCAAAGAACAGTGAGCCATGAGTCAGGAAATTGTCCTTGTTTGTGACTGACCTGAAAAATACAGAGGAATTAAGCGTATCTTTAACTGCTGGATTGTAGTAGAGCTTTACAACTACTGCAGGCTAAGATATTTCATTAATAAGAACTAATTTTCATGATCATAGAATCATAGAATGGCTCAGGTTGGAATGATTTAACATTGCATTGTTAATAGAAAAATAAATTCATCTTAAAGAAAACTGAAAATACATCAAAAAATAAGATGAATTTTAGAGTAAAATAATTGCATAAATGCTGCATTACTGATTTTATTGCTCATAGCAGAAAGTTGGTGGTGGCTTCTCTGAAGTAACAGAAAAAGAGACTTTCTATCATTCAAATGTGAAACTGAAAAATGGGCAGAGTATATCACTTTCTGTGTGCCTATTCTGATTGGAAGTTGCATTGATTTTGTGCTATCCCCTACTTTGAAGTGTATGCTATTAGAGACATGTGCCATTTCCATGCTGTTGAAATGCTGTATTATTAACACAGAGAAAGGAGGCTTTGTCTAGTACCTTAGTGCCAGCCTTTTAAAGGTGCATGATTATCTACTTGCCCAGGATTCTGGTGGAACTAGAACCATCAGTGCCTTCTATTGGAAACAGCTTGCTAAAGCAGCGCCAAAAAGAAGAAAAGGGAAAAATTTCGAAATAATTAAAGGTCATTCTTTCCATTCTCAAAGCACAGATTCCTGTGACCTAAAGAGTTATTAATGGAGCCAGCATGATCATGATCAAAAGAGAAGCTTGAAAGAAGTAAAGATTTTCAATACCATGCTGTTTTCACAGCCACAGGCCTACAGCCAATATCGTTATTTCTTATGAGTAAGTGCAAAGCCAGGTTAAAGCAATTAATTTTTTATGGAGAATGTGCTTTCAGTTTTGGAGCTATAACAAACACCAGTTTGCGTTTGGCATTACTTAAGAGGTGGGAGCAGAGAACTTGGTTCAGTTTAATTATTGAACTCACTTAAATATTCTTTTATGATGAAGTCATTTAAGTCAGCTCTAAACAGCCTCATGCTGATAATCTTCAACACTTCATTTCCATGAATTACTTGAAAAGTTTTATTTAGAACTGCCCCACAGCACAGTGCTGTCGATTGGGTGCCTACTGAATTGGAAATGCAAATTCTCTTAATGCTGCCATGTTTTAGCAGAGAAGCCCTAGAAGAGATTAGCTAGAGATGGAAAGTGTTGCCAAAGACTTTATATTTTGACAACAAATGAAGCAAATGAAAGGAGTAAAATGAAAGAAGCAAATGAAAACTCAGCTGCTGAGGTGAGCAGCTCTGGTGCCACTATGGTTGTGCATGGACATGTATAAAAGAAACCTTGGGGGAGCACCACAAAGACTGCAATGAAATAGAATGTGTTGCAGCAGTTTGTGAGAGAGTTTGTATAGAAGAGTGTGCAGGAATGGTGCTGTAACTCTGCTGCCTTGACCAGCAAGCAATGGTACCCTGCAGACCGAAGGAGGCTGTAGTGAGGTGGGGGAAAGTCTCTTTGCACAAGTAAGAAGTGATGGGGCGAGAGGAAACAGCTTCAAGTTTTACCAGGAGAGGTCTAGATTGGATATAAGGAAAAGTCTCTTCCCCAAAAGGGTTATGTAGCACTGGAATAGGCTGCCCAGGGAAGTGGTGGAGTCAATATTCCTGACGGTATTGAAACAGATATGCATATGTGGCAATTAGAGACATGGTTTAGTGGTGGACCTGGCAGTGATGGATTACTGCTTAGACTTGATATTAAGGGTCATTTCCAACCTAACTGATTTTATGATTCAGTGAGTAATGGGAGTCCTCTAACTTCCAAGATTTGTTCTTGAAAAAGCAGCTCCCAGTGATAGTCTAGCATGATCTGAGATCCAGAATTTTCACTCACTCCATAGACAACTTTAGTGTTTGGCCTTGAACAAATCTCAAGGACACAGCCAGTGTCTCATAAGTGGTAAGTTTGAAGAAGAGAAAAGGATGATTTGCAGTTTTTCAGAGTCAATATACTTAAAACAAAACTGTAAACTATGCCTATGGAAAAGGAAGGTAGAAAGTGAAGAATAAGAAAAGGAAACCAAGGACTACACCAAGTATCACAAGGAATACCACAGAAAATATCAATCAGCATCTTAGTGGATGACAAATGATGGTGAGAAACTCAAAAGGGGACTTACCTATTTTGCTGAGTGGAGGGAGCATTTAATGCCAATGAGAAAAAGCAGAAGGCAAGTACACACAACTGGCCTTTGACTGCACTGCTTAGGATAGCTAGCTAGTGTTGTGTTCATTCCCTCTCCAGCTTGGTACAGAAAGATGCACACAAGGCAAGCCACACACCATGAAGATGCTCAAGCACTCTCAGCCATCCTAAATGCCTCTCTATGTTTAAAACTTCATTTGGACCTCTGATATTCTCAGTACAGTTTGGCCTTATCAGGTTAACCTTTGGGTCTGTTGGTGGTCAGCCAAGAGAATTTGTAAAGGGTGGGTGAACTACCAAGAAACTTTGAAGGTCAAAAGCATTCCCAGTTCTGAGAATGGGAAGTAAAGACCGGGGGGAAAATACAGACCTTTCAGCTTGCCTTAAATGCACAATGGAGTTCTGGATCAAATAATCAGACCAGCCATGTGTAAGAATCCAGAAAATAAGAAGGAGTTAGATAAGAAAAATACTGATGTGCCAAGAATGAAATTGTGACTGAACCTATCTGATTTCCTTCCAAAAGTAGATACACATTCACATGGCAGTGAAGAAGTTCTGGATTTCATACAGTTTAACTGGCACAGTTTTGAACATCATTTTCAAGGATACTATATTAGAAATAAGAAAGAGCACAGTCTAAATGAGACCATGTACAGTAGGTGCAGAAATAGTAGACACCATAACTGTGTTTCACTTTCATATCAGTAGTTCTTTGCTAATTTGGGGTGGAGTGACCTCCTTCTGCTCAGTGTTTAACAGCAAATCTTTAATGACTTTTCAAGTGGTGTCAAGGCACCGCTGAGCCTCCTTGAGAAAGAGATCAAATTCCCAGATGATCTTGATGTCTGAAACATGCAGGGTAAAATTCAACATGAAAGCAGGCAAGGCAGGAAGAATTCACTGTACAAACACACAGTATGGGCTAACTCCCCCGGCAGTAGCTATTCCAAGAAGGAGATGGGGGATATAATGAGTCACAAGCTGGAGAAAAGTCAGCCAGTCAGTATCCTGGTATGTGAAAAGGTAAAATGATCCTGGGGTGCATGAAAAGCAGCTTGCAGCCTAGAGAAGACATAAAGCTGCAAACCTTGCTGCAGACATTGATTAGCATTTCTAATCATATAAATGCTTTGCTGACACAGTAGTAAGAGCAGGCCTCACAGAAGATGGATTCATAGATGAACTGTTTGCCTATGATCATGCTAAGGAGGTCAGGAGGATGTCACAGGGTGAACAGTCATACAGAACTATTCTATAGAGCTGCCACTGTGAGTGGCATCCATTGCCACATTTGGTGGCCACCTGCATCCACCCAAGGGTAACTTACCAGACCCACTACACCCATCCATGACCTGGATGAATTTGTTGCTATCAAACCAAGCCTGTTGTCATGCTGTGAAAAGCAAGACCATGAATTAGTGCACACAGTGCACCAAAAGCAGAAGATGACAATGGCCACAAAAGTACATCATTCCTCCTCATGCAGCCCTCATAAGGCCAGTTTGGGTAATTTATGACAGAAATAGGTCAAATGGGAGATGGACAAAGAATGCTGCCCTTTGAATTTCAGCATGACCAGCTCAGGTGAGAACGCTCCCAGTGAGAATTTTGAGGCCAATATCACTGAAGGACGTCCACGTGGGTTAGATCATTATGTGCCAGGAAGGCTTTAGCTAAAAATGATTTTATCTTTGTTGAGTCAAAATTCACTAACAAGCTTAAGAGATTCCCAGTCACTGACAGATTGCTGTGAAGGCAGACACCAATTCCCTGAAACAGCTTTCATAGAAAATGATGATACAAAAACAATCATGTAAAGAGCCAGAACAGACTTCTCCTGATGGGAAACATTCCTAATTACATCTGGTTTCAGACCTACATGAAGCAGGCTGCTTCCTTTGCCAAAAGCATTTGAAAGCTGTTGTAAATTCAAGCAGAAATCTCCAAAGTTTAAACCACACAATCTACAAAACCATATTTCATGAACATCAGGCACTTTTTAAAATCAATGACAACCATCTAAAGCAGGCAAGAGATCATTCTAAAACTCACGAGCAAATGCAATGGATTTATTAGTTCAAAAGTGCACTGATATGGAAATAGCATTTGCTGTGGCATAATACATTCTATAAATTCCATTTCTAAAGAAATGTATTATTTAAGCTGCAATTTCTACATACAAAAGAATAAAATATGTGATAATAGATGTGGGCCAGCAAAAAAAATACATATAAATAAATCTGGGTTTCCTTCTAGGACTGGAAAGGCTTGTCAGAAGATGCAGTAAATGCTAGGGCAGCAGATCTTAATCCCAGCAAAGAACAGTCCTTTCTTCAAAGAGCATTTTATGCATCCAAAAAATAGAGACCTACTTCTGTCTCTTTTAGCTTGTATATCAGAAGGAGAAAATGTTCAGTACCTGTCTCAAGTGCAGTTATAGATGTAGCTCTAGTGACAGAAGTAGAGGGTAGGCAACATGTAGACCAGTTTTTACATACTGAGTTGATGATTTCCTTACAAACTAACCAGGTTCAGTATTGTGAAGAGGCCACTCTAGTCCTGCATAAAAACCAAAAGGTTGTAGGAGGCGAGACTGACTGTTAAGTGTTGTCAAAGGGTTGTGGAGTATAAAATGAAGTATCCTGTCTGGTATCAGACACTAAAAAGGTCTCTGTAGAGATCTTTTCAGTCTGTAGGTCTCCATAATCGGTAGGCAGATTATGAGGATCAGGACCCCATAATTCAGAAAGCATGACCTCCTGCTGGTTGTCCTCCAATATGGATCAGTGGCTTTAGCTGTTAACCAAGTGACTTTTACAGGAAATGCCACATCCATATGATGGGTATACAAGTTTGAGTCCTCTCGTCCTGGGGAAGGAATTGAATGGAGGTCTCCCACGCTCTGGACATGCTATGGAAAAGGTAGCTAACATACAACGTTAACTCATCTCAACAGAGAGGATACAACACAGGCACCAAATGCTCTAACCACACAGCAAACCAAGAAACACAACATGCAGCACTACATCAAACGGTCATATTTCCTTTGTTTGCCTCCAGGCTGCTCCCAGTCAGTGTGAAAAATACCCCTCATCTTCCACCAGAACATTATTTCATTCCCCAGAGAGGAAGCCTTGCACCAGAGCAATCCCTAACCCCCAGCCATACAGATACTAGCATCTTAACAGGTCTCAGACTTCTCTAACAGAGGTTAATGATTGCAGGTGGGGAAAAAACTACTAGGCAGTTAGTGAGACTGGAGATGGACCAGAAACCTGGAGTCAAAAGAGAGGTTTGGCCAATACATACACATCCTGAATTGCTCTATGGAAATACCTGCTTTTGCAAGAGGGATCCTACAGCCATTCGACCACGGGTGGCTTCTACCTAAGAGATTTGCTCAAGGCAATGTAGGAGGAGTGTGGCAAAGCAAGGACCAGCATGGTAGAACAGTCAAACTAGGTCCTTCTTGATTTTGCTCCTGAGTTACTGTCGTGTTAATATGCTGCGGCAGACAAAAAGCGAGACACAACAACAGAGCTACAGGAAATAAACTTTTTTAGCAATGCCTGGCAGCAAGTTAGTGCAAGTCAAAGTTCCTCCTCTTTTCTCACCCTCCCAGCAAAGAGGAACAGTGGAAATACCAAACAAGACACATAAGCACTAAAAAGTGAGATTCTGAAAGCATCAGTACACTTCTGGTAATCCTGGGTGTTATTCATAGCATCAAGATGGGCGTTTATTTTCCCCATGCTGAAACTAGAGTTTAATCCCCTATTGATTGAAGCTGAAGTGCAGGACATGCTGCGATTTACATCATTGATTCGCATTCCTTGAGGGAATCAAGTCATCTGTAAACCAAATTCTTTCTTCCCTTAAGGTCCCTGTTAGGTAAATGTCTCTGTAAGCAGAATATCTCCTTTAAATTAAGGGCAAGAGGTCAAATACACTGCTAGCAAAAGCAGGCAGACCTGCAGTGAAGTCTGAGAGGAAAAATCGACCTGATGAATGTTTCCTGAAGTCATGGGAAGGTGACTTGGCTTCAAGAAAAACAAGGTTTTTAAGACTGAGAAGTTAAATGACTCCATAGAGAATATACACTTGGCAGCACCTGGAAAATTATATTCACCTATTTATATACACTAAGAATGCACTTCTTTTCTAAAATAGCAGGTTATTGCAAGAGCCCAATCTGCTGCCCAATTCAAACAGCTGGGATGTGCTCTGTTTCAGAAGATGCCCCTACTAAAACTACTGGTCTTCACACTGGCATAAAATGAGAAGCTTGAATATCCCAGTCACTTCGTAAAAGGAAGACTGGAAACATGTTCAGAAACTGCAGGTAAATCACCTTAGGAGTAAAGCCAGAGGGAGGAGACAGCCCCAGGTGCCTCTGGTGCTTGTGCTCGTGATCTACAGCTCCTTAAGCATTCTCTTTAAAGGCTTCACATCAAAGTTTCTCCAGTCTCTTGACAAACAGAGTCTTTGCTGCTTTCAGCCCAGCAGGGGAAAGTGTGATAACGCAGAAGGGCGAAACTCAAAAGTATTTCTGGTTCATCTGAAATAGCAGCAGCCATGAGTAGGTAATCGAAAACAAAGTCCTTCTCATTGCCGTGAATCTCAATGATGCCGTCTCAGGCAGAAATGATAACATTTCATTTTTCTTCCATATTTGTCATGCAAAGATGAAGTGCCTTAAGGAGAAAAAGGAAAACACAGCATTCATACATGTCTATATTTATTTATATGCTGAATGGCAAGGGTAAGGAGTGAGCTTTCTGATCTACAGCATTCAAAGCCAAAAGGTAAGTAATTCAGTAACCATAGAAGCATTCAGGTTGGAAAAGACCTTTAAGATCATCAAGTCCAACTGTTACCCCAGCACTGCCAAGGCCACCACTAACCCATGTCACTGAGGGCCTCATCTGCACGGTGTGTGCACAGTTCCAGGGATGGTGACTCTACCACTGCCCTGGGCAGCTGTTCCAATGCCTGAGCACCCTCTGGGGAAGGAATTGTTCCTCATCTCTAAACCTCCCCAGGCACAGCTTGAGGCCATTTCCTCTTGTTCTATCTCTTGTTACTTGGGAGAAGAGACGCACCCCACCTCACTCCATCCTCCTGTCAGGGAGCTGTAGAAAGTGATAGGGTCCCCCCCAGGCCTTCTCTTCTCCAGACTGACCCCCCCCAGGTCCCTCAGCTGTTCCCCATCACACTGTGCTCCAGGCCCTGCATCAGCTCCATTGCCATTCTCCGGCCCCGCTCCAGCACCTCAATGTCTCTCTTGTAGTGAGGGGCCCAAATACAAAGTTTGGATCCGGTTCACGCAAAAAATCTCATTTATATTTTCTGATTTAAGTGAAAGTGGGCAACCATTTCCCTCCCCAAGAGTGGATGCAGCCTGGCCCAAGGCTGCCCTCTTTCTGTCCTGCTAGCAATATACCACCTCAAACTGATGAAGCATGCTGTCATGTTATAGAGACACCTCTTCGCAAGCAGCACATGAAAGTTGTGAGTAAAAGATTTGTTATTATAGAGGTTCTTATTCTCCTTTTCCTTTTTATGTATTATTGATGGCTCATGTGAAGAGATTCACAACTTCCCTGTGCACAGTATCTTCCCAACAGGGAAAGCTGTAAGGAAATTACTATTGGATGACACCTCTATAAAACAAGTCCAATGAATTACTTCTTCACCTTCTCCACAGAGGATGCCTTTTACTCATTCACCATTACAAAGCCCTCTTGTCAAATTTAACTATGGAGAAGGTGATCACTCTTTCTATTCACACCACTGTCGTGGCCATTGGGCCAGTGGGAGAATGTGGGTGAGGCACCATTTGGGAAATGTGTTTCTGAAGCCATGCTGAGACCTTGGAATGAGCCTGGATATTCAGTTCAATTCCCTTCTTCCCAAGTAACTTTTCATTTTGATGTGTTCCTGTGCAGCCGCGTCTCAGCTGGATGTAATAGTGCCAACATTTTGAAAGGAAAATTGCTTTCCATTTCTCACAGAATTTCATGCATAAAGCATCCCTTACAATCAGAAAACACAACTGCTCAGCCTGTGTAGAGCAGGGCAATTATTGAGGCCTTAGGAAACAAGTGGGCTGAGGTCTTCTCTGCTTTTCCAGTCTAAAACAGGACAGATTGATGATCCTTACTGTCATGACCAAGGGACCCAGGACTACACTGGCATGGGGGAGGATGGAGAAAAGAAGGATGATGATTCTTCGCTATGAGGGTGCTGAGGCACTGGCACAGGATGCCCAGAGAAGCTGTGGCTGCCCCATCCCTGGCAGTATTCAAGGCCAGGTTGGATGAGGCTTGGAGCAAGCTGCTCTAGTGGAAGGTGTCCCTGCCTATGACAAGGTTTGGAACTGGATGAGCTTTAAGGTCCCTTCCAATCCAAACCATGCTATGATATTTCTGGCCACCTTCACACTTAATTTTAAAACTATTTGGAAAAAAAAGCAAGTGGAATCTGTAAATCTAATGCAATGAAACTAAACTGAGAAAATGAAAAAGCATCAGGTTTTTCCATAGCCACAGTGTACGTTCATTTCTGCTTGTTTGCCAGTCAGAATCATGCAAAGAAAGATTTATTATCTATGACCAAGAATAGTTTATTGTGTCTGTTTAAACAGCTATGAAAGAGCTTTCGGAGGAACGTGATGCTCTATTTATGTCGTAGGCAGCACTGCAGTAGCAGAAGACATATTTCTATTCACTTCCTGTGGGAGGTGAGGGTTTTATTTTTCCTTTTAAAGCATGTTTGTACATAATGTTGGCAGCAGGTGCCAGACAATGCCATAAACAGATCCTCTGTTCATTTGTCCATTAAACAGCTTGGGCAGTCCCATATGCCTGAGGGACTGCTCTTTATTGACTCATAGACCTGGGTACCAGTGGTGGAAGTGCATCACTTGATCTAGTCGAAGATGTCCCTGCTCATTGCAGGGTTGTTGGACTAGATGACCTTTGAAAGGCCATTCCAACCCAAGCTATTCCATGATTCCATGCTTCTGTGAGCCTGTGCTGCTGCTGGACCTTGTGTACCTCCCTCTGTTCACCCCACCCCGGGAGATATAGCCACTGTTCTTTTGTGAACACAGATATCTGTATCACATTTAATCCCAGTCGGATTTATCACAGCCTTTCCTTAAACTTGGGTGAAGTTTATCCTTGCTGCTCCCAAGGGGAAGTACTCAGAGCCCAGTAAAACAAGTCCTCAGAATGACTGTTGAGTATGAACTTCTTAACAAAACCTCACACCCAGGGATTGACTGCAATCTCCAACAGTGCTGACAATGCCCTTCTGTGTTTTCTCACCTTAATTATGCTGAGGATGGGCTCAGCTGCCTTTCTGCAGCTGTACAGTGCAATGGTTCAGATGAGATGGAATATCTGAGCTATTGTGTAAGCTGAGAATTAGATCAGGACAGGAACAAACAAATGCTTGTGAGAATACCAGTCAGACACACAGAGTGTTTCCTTCAACCCAAAAGAGCACGAAACCCTTCACATCCCAGAAGGGTCCCTGCAGTGTCCTACAAACCACCTTATGGAAACGATGACCAAGAGCATCCACTTCCCGGTGCTTTGCTGGCAGCACAGCTACAAATCACCTCCAGCATTACAAGTGCACCTCAGACACAAAGGAGGTGAAAAAAAGGGGCTAATTTTAAGCCACCAAGAATGTTTTCAGGCTGTCAAACCCAACTTTGTGAGGGGGAAAGAGAAGGAAGGGACCTAAGAGCACTTGAGACCGGATTTAAGGCTAGCAGGAGCACACCCGGTACAAAGTGTGATGTTAGAAAACCTCAATTCCCTTAAGAACAGTAATGTCAAGCATTTTGAGTTTGTTATTTAGTGCCTGCTTACTCAGCTGCCTTTCAGTTTGAGCACTTGAGAAGAAATTTCTTTGGACAACAGACCAGCAATGATCAAACTTTAAAATCCAATTCATGTCTTTAACTCCACTAGCTCGTATATTTTGTGATGAGAAAAATGGGCATTCCATTAAAATCTAACTCAGACCCAACCTTCCAAGTTTGCACAAGGTGGCAATTCAGGAAAAAAAATGAAGTAAAATAGAATTTATGTTATAGGATGGGGCTGGCAGGGAGAGAAACTTGAACATTTGAATTCAGGCTTTCATATAGAGGGGTTTTTAAAGGGAGAAAGAGATCCAAAACATTTACCAGGGATAAAACTGTGCAGAATCTGCTAGAACTCAGGCTGTGCCGCTCCAGCCCTGCTCCCTTATTCAATGGAAATAGAAGCAGCCAATGCAGAATGCTCCATCTTCTGATTAAAAAGAGAAAAGAGGAGGGGAGGGAATGGTTATCTCTGTGTTTGCAGTACAGCACGCTGGCTTCTTTATTTTCTTCTTGATTTGGTCCCTCACTTTTACAACTGCTCATTAATATTTCATGCTGCTTCTAAATGGCAGGGCAGCCGCTGCTCCTTTGTTGCGCTTCACAATGGCTGAGTGACAACAGTGGCTCTGACTCCGGGCTCCTATCCGTGACTGTGTACTGGGAGAGACACATCGCTGCCCTTCCCTGGTCACTCAGTCCCTGACACAGCGGAGACAAATGCTGACATGCACTGTCATTGCCTCCACCCTCCTATAACAGAGATCTGCCACTTTTCACTGCGCAGTCTGCACTCTTGTCCCCCCCCTAAAGAAGAAGCTGGATGTTAATGATGCTTGGTGACATGGAGGGCTGCTTCTGCTGGCTGCTTTTCCTCCGGTTACGTATTTGGATTGACCATGCTTCAAAAAGCACAGACTTTAAATGGTGTTCTGGGACCAGCATCCAGCTTCAAGCTTTGTGATAATGGTGTCTCCAGGGGGTTGAGGAGGAAAAAATGCTCTTTTTTTTTAGCAAAAGTGATAGGAGACAGAGCCAGATTTTAGGACAGATCATAAAAGACCATAGATAGAAAGAAGCCTGTTTCCCATTGGTGCCAAGGAGCTTTTTAGGCCTGAGCTGGCAAGGCGCAGTGTAACCCAAAGCCAGTGCAGGGTGGTGTATGCCAGATGTCCCATGTGCCTTCCTTCTGTGCTGCAGCATCACAAACCATTTTGCAGAAGTTCATGTAGGAAACGATCCTTCTCCCTTTCTTGGGTGCTTGGAAGGGTTTGCTTCTGACAGGCAGCAGAAAGTGTTCTGGGGCTCCCTCTGACCCTGACAGCAGCTTGTAGCCCCCTTTCCTCCCTGCTTGCAATAGGATGCACATGCTTGATGCACAATATCCATTAGAGAGTACCTAAGCATCTATTTAAGTTGCTGATTCCAGAAAAGGGCTGGGAGCCTTAATGAATTTCCTCATTTCCAACACTGTGATCATCCCAGATAAATGGATACAGGCGAGTGCAAAACGAGCATTAAGTCATCATAGGCAAAGATGGTAATACCAGCCTATGCCTTCGTGGGGCATATCCAGAATCCAACCAGTACACCCTCGGCAAATGTTCACTCCACGTTGCTATTATAAACAGAGGGGACAAGATGTAACAAGGGCATTCTTTCTCCTACTGAGGCACTGAACGCGGCTTCCTTTATCCTTAGCTACAGCAGCGCTGCTACCAATTACAGTCACTAAAGGAGAAGAGCTGGCACTTGTTAGAACAGAGCGCTCTTCAAACCCCACTGAGAAAGGATCTCCTTTCTTTCATTGCAGTTTGGATCAGGCTCATGGACCTGATGGATTAGAAAGCAGGTTTTTTCTTTTCATTCCTTTATTACTTCTTCATCTCACGTTTGTGACTAGAAACCCTTTTTTCCCGATCTATACACCAGTGACAGGGGGTTGGGGCTGCATTATCCCCACCATTTCTATAAAACCAGAGATGTTAATTAAAAAGCTGCACAGCGGGGCTGGAACTATTAGAAACTAGAAAGGGAACAGGAAAAAGGCAGAACAGCAAACAGGGTCAGACTTTTGATGTGCTCTGCACATGATGCTTTTCCCCATTAGAATACTTCCATGGCTGTTCCACGTGCTGCTCACAGCTCAATTCGTCTTGCACACAGATCTTACTGAAAGGTAATAAGCAACTCCCAGCTAGAGAGTCTATTAGCGTGTAATCTTTGACATTTTTGAGTCATGGGTGGCTGCCAGATGGGTTTCTCCCTTTTACTCACTGAAATCAATTGCTTGAGGGTTTGAAGATTTGATTTCAGGTTGCATTTTGCTATATTCATCTTGAATGCGCTGTCTCCCAGTCCCGTGGTGGGAAGGGGCACTGAGTTCAGTGTCTGAAATTACCAACAGAGTTCTTCTTGAGCTCACAGGGTAACAAACTGATCCAGTGGTGACTGTTCAGAGATCAAAATTTCCTTCTCTTTCCATTTTCCTTTCCTTTCCCCTTTCCACTCCTTTCCTTTCTCTTTCCCTTTTCTTTCTCCTTTCCTTCCTTCCCCTTCCCTTTCTCCCTTTCCTTTCCTTTTTTCATTTCTTCCTTTCTTTTCTCCTTTCCTTTCTTTTCCCCTTTCCTTTTTCCTTTCCTCATTTCATTTTTCCTTTCCCCTTTCCTTTCCTTTCCTTTCCTTTCCTTTCCTTTCCTTTCCTTTCCTTTCCTTTCCTTTCCTTTCCTTTCC
>JAOEHY010016074.1:0-10612 GCA_025447955.1 Psilopsiagon aurifrons | reverse complement strand
CTTAAACAGGGGAAGTTTAGATTGGATATGAGGAAGAAATTCTTTACTGTAAAGGTGGTGAGGCACTGGAATGGGTTTCCCAGGGAAGTCGTGAATGCTCCATCTCTGGCTGTGTTCAAGGCCAGGTTGGACAGAACCTTGGGTGGCATGGTTTAGTGGGACATGTCCCTGCCCATGTTAGGAGTGTTGGAACTAGATGATCTTAAGGTCCTTTCCAACCCTAACTATTCTATGATTCTATGATTCATATGATTTTTTGAGATGTTTTTCCGTCTTAAATACAGAGACCTAGCCACCCGTGCCTTGTATACACAAACTGAGCCCTGCCCTTTAACTTGTGAGAAAAACCTTTCTTCGTTTAGCCAATAGAAAAGATTGGCAAAACACCCCAAGCACAGGTATGCCGTTCTGTTTAATAGACAGCAGGAGTGTTCTGACATGCAGGCTGGCAATTACAATAAAAAATATTCACATGTCTGCCAAAGAATGATGTCAGTTCTAGGCTGTGGTGCTTGGTACATATCAAAGTACCCTCACTAACAGAAACAGAGGCATGTATGTGTGAGCTGTATATGAATTTCCAACTTAATAAGGCCACACACCTTGAAAATGGATCATTTAATGGTCAGCATCAGAGCATACATTTATTTGCAGTAAGATTGTTCTTTAAATGTTAAAATAGGTTAAATTGTTGCCTTTTTATTTGCTTTTACATACCTGAGAAAAAAGATTAATAGGCATTTATGTTTCTATTTTGTGAAAAGAATTCCTATTTCTTTAAGAAAACTCTGTGAAATACCTTATCTGGAATAGGGATTATGTTTGACAATCTAGCTTTATTAATAGCATACACCTTTCTTGTTATGTACTGAGTCTAGGGGTTTGGTGATTTCTCTCTGTATCAATAGTGCAAGAAGATTTAAACGTATAAGGAACCATCTGGACACTGTTCCAGGAGGATCCCCAAGATACTACCTTAAATTCAAACTGGGATTTTAAAAATCATGTGGGTATTTTTCCTCTTCCCAAGCAGGGTCACAGTTCTCACTTGCTCTTACCTAAATTTTATGAGTAAGTCTGGCTCCTATTCATCATATCTTATGGCTCCTGAATGGATATCAGAGCTTAAAACCCAGAGATTTCCCAAATATGGTTTTGATACCGTAGCCCAGTCAAAAACTGGCTTTAAACTTTGGAAATCTTTCTGTGTATTTAAAGGAATTTTTTTAGCCAGGTCTGAAAAGTATACCTGAGTAGTCTCTTTTCAGGTAATTTCAGTTGCCTTGAAACTGGTTTCACACCATTGGGATCTAGAGATAACAGAATGGGGAGGTGGGAACCAGTTCATGTAAGAGAAAATGGGCTGCAGACATAAGACAAACAATAATCCAAAATGCAGCAGTGTAGTGGAAAGTCATAATTGATTCTGAATAACTTCCTTTTCCTCCCACACATCCAGGGGCTGAGAAAATATTGAAGGAAAGATGGTAAAATTCACATTCATTTCTCTTGAGCATCAAGCCAAACCTTGGGAATCAGCTTTGCTTGTCTGTCCCTTGTCTTCCTCCTCCCAGTGGAAAAAAGTTCTGTGACCATCTCCTCTGGAAAACTGGTGAGTATGAATCATGGTGCTGAATAATTCCCTTATTAAAACATTTCTAAACTGCTGCCAGCTTTGTGATTCTTTTACTGTCTTGCCTCCAGCGATTCATGTACCTGTGAGAGAGAAGGAAGCAACTGCATTGGATCTGCAGGTGACTTATGCAGGAGTCAGTAATTCATCTGGGAAAGTAAGACAGACCATTTGTGAATGGCTTATACAGTAACTTAGTGCCCCAGCTGGGCATCTCTACAGTAAAGAGCAATATCCTCCAAGAAAATGAAACAGATTATACCCCAATCTGGCAAAAAACAGCTTTCACAGGAGCCAAGATTGCAAACAGGTGCTATGGGAAAGAGTAGGCTCTACCTTCTTTCTCCACCTGTCCTGGCTGGTTACTCTTTGCTGAAATACTACATTTAGCAGTGCAGTCACTTTCAGGTTGTAAGTCACATAAAATAAAAATGTGGTTTTCAAACACAAGTTGAAAAAATAGAGCTGGCACTTTTGAAAAGCTCTTGGCTGAGCATCTTTTTCCTAAAAGACTTTGTAGGCAATTACACAGTGGAGCTAACTATGGAAATACCCACAATAGCAGTTACAACTGTTCACGTCCAACTGAATCCGATTCACACAGAAATCTGCTGACTTTCTTATTTATTTATGTGCTTTATTCACATGCTTCAGGGGAAAACTGGGTAAACAGTGACCTCTAGGTGAAAAGCCACCCAGCCCTAAGCATTACCACGACACCTTTATGCGTGGCGCTGTTAGAAAATAGGAGGGCTGGAGTTCAAACAAACTAGGGAAGGGGAAATCAGGGAAAGCACTAAAGTTTTTCGAAACTCCTAAGAAAAAGGTTGAGCAGCCCTTGACTCCTGGGTTTTCATTTGAGATGGCAGTGATACTGCTCACTGGGACATGCTGGAATTGGCAACACTTCCTTATACAATTTGAGCTTCTAAAATTTGGTGAAGCTCATGCAGCTTTTCCCAAGATTTTGTTCTATCTCAGGAAAAGGAACATCCTTTCAATCCTAAGAGCCTTCATTAATGCTGTACCTACATCTGATCCTCTATTCATACAAAATCCCAGAGTTAGTAAAGGCTACATCTATACTCAGAAATTAAACCATGCCAGGGCATATTCTTAGCCACTGGTAATGTGACGTGCATGTCAACTGCAAGAGCAGTCAGTGGCTTTCAGCCTGTGGCAGTTAGCACTCTTCCAGATGACTCCTGGGCAAGGCTTAGGCAAGGTAAAAAGATTATACTAATGTATAGTGGGAATTAGAACATAGGGCTCTTCAGACCACTGTCCTAGGAATGGCAGTAAAGATATTTGTTTTAATACAGCTAAGGCAAATAACAATAGTAATCGAAAAAAATACTTTAACAATCTGTTGACATGTAATTAATTACTGTCCAGAGCTTATCAGGAGATGATGTTTCACATATTGTCACAGTACATACCAGATGTCCTACTTTCATATAATGAAGAGAAAAATGCAGGTTTAGCAAAGTGTAATATCTCTCAGATTATCTCAGTTCTCCAAAAGACAAAAGTTAATGATGGATGCCTATCAAAGCATGAAACAGATTATTCAGCATTCACAAACTTTCAGATAATGACAATTTATAGTGTGTTAGAGAGAACCTACAGAACATGAGCGCTCTTCCCCTTAACTGAAGACTAATATCCTGGCTTCGAGATCTGTATCTCTCTCTCAGGAAATCTGTAATGGCATCAAGAGGAGGAATTAATGAGGTAATATACATGTGCTATCAATAGCATTCATATAGGGAGCTCTGCAAAACACATCCCTTTTCAATACTTATTCCTAGGACTGGACTGGCAGAAAAGCAAGCTGAGTTTCCTTCAGCTTTGGGATTACATAAGATATTGTACTTTGGTTGCTTCTTTAGCAAGTTAGGAGTATTAGGAGAGCTATCATTTGTACAAAATGTAGAGTGAGTATGTCTCAGGATTCAGTGTTTACAATCCTATTTCTACATATATCAGGGAAAATGCCAAGGCAAGCCCCAGCGTATACTAAAACTTCATGGTAAGTAACTATTGAAGCTGCTAAGGAGCAGTACTAGGATCATGCCTACCCACCAAATTTGCTATATCCCAGTGAAATGCTTTAATCCTATGGCTATCTATCTTTCCTGATAGCTTTTGCTTTCATTTTATGCTGTCATTTTCCCCCACAGGTTTTACTAGCACTAAGCTTCCCAATCTCAGAGGGTCTCTGAGAGTCCCTCTCTCCCTCCTCTCCAACACAGAAGTAAAATAGGTATTTAAACTGAAAAAATTCCTGTGGATTTCAGAGGATGGTGACTCTATATAAGCTAACAGCTGGTGAATAACATCATGGATATCACATCTTGATACTTGATAATGGTAGCTGCTTCATAAGATGAGAGTCTCAAAGTAACAGTTAAATTTTATAGTTTATTACCTGATTAATGCTCTAGAATTCTCATCATTATCTATTTTATTTTCTATAAAAGTACATAGTATTTCAGTATCTAAACCTTTATTATCCATGTTTCTGCACTGCTCAACTTTAGTTGCAACAGTGAATGGCAGCTGTGGAATTTTGCTTCTTATCATTCAAAGCCAAATTCCTCTAACACTTCTGATGCTCTAGTCCCTCATTTCACAGTTATAACAGTCTGTAAGTCTCCTGGTGGATTACTGTTTTGCTACTTCTGGGCATAGTTTTCTTGGGGTGAAAGACTTCTCTAAATTATCACTTAAATAGCTTTGGCTATTTTCATCATACTCCAACCAGTTCTGGAGTGTTTAACCAGTTAATTTTAACAGCTCTTTTTTAATTGTGTTTTTTATTCTGTCTTCCTACTATAATGTTATTTATGCTTAGTTACATTTACTTAAACTGTTGCCATTATATTGCTTGTAATCATGGACAGAACGTTTGTTATTCATCTCACTTGACTTTGAAAAGTAAGGGCTTATATAAAATGGCCACTTATATGATATTTGATGAATCCAGGAACCTCTTCCAAGAACTCTATGAACAAACAGATTTATAAGGTGAAAAATGGAAAATACAATGCAACTCTTACAGCCAAAAATTCTATCTCAAACCAGATGGATGCAGGAAATGTATTCACAAGCCAATAATCTTTTTATTGCCATAGTTAAGACTTGTGTCTCCCCAGTTTACAGTTGAGAGCTAGTTTGTTGGGCTACAGAATTGCTATGCTCTGTTTTGGTCCCCTCCCACTTATGTTTGATTTTAGATGCCCTTATGGTTCCATCACTGTTATTATATCCAACTGTTTGGACTATTATTTTTGTTTCTGCTGTAGCTGTGACTTATTACTCCGGGCTGCAAGCCATGAATTGATGGAAAATGAAGAGGTGGGATTTTTTGGTATTGCTTGTATTGTTCAATAGACTTCCTGAGGGCCAGACACAGACTTAGGAGCTGATAGCAGCAATTGTTTTTTTTTTTTTAAGAAAATGATGTGATAATATTTCTGTCTTAAGGATTTTCCTTGTTGTCATCCATGCAAAGTTTGACCTTTCCATATCTAAATTTATGGACATAACACACTTGTCAATTTGTACCTTTAGTATTTATGAATTCTGAGTAGATATCAGCTCTATTCCCTTTTCATTCAAACTTCCATAGAGGTTCAAAGTTTTAACTCCAGATATTTATTATTTTGAGTCTTCTATTTTTAAGGCAAAACTGATCTCCCACAGATCATTCTCAATGAACAAATCAATATAATCATTAAAAAAAAAAAAATCTAAATTTGAAAATTGACTGCAATTGAATTCTTTCACAGAATTGCAGAAGTGTTGAGGTTGAAAGGCATCTCTGAGCATCATCTTTTCTCACCAACCTGTTTAAGCAGGGTTAGCCAGAGCAGGTTGCACAGGGATGAATTCAGTTTAGTTTTGAATACCTCCTTAAATGCAGATGTACTGGGAAACCTCTTCCACTGTTTGTTCATCCTCACAATAAAAAAGTGTTTACGTTTAGAAGAAATTTCACATGCTTTACTCTGTGTCCATTGCCTCTTGTCCTGTCTTTGACACTACTGAGAAGTCTGGCACCATCTTCTTTTCCTTGCACTTTATACACATGCATAATGTCACCCTGAGCCTTCTCTGCTCCAGGCTGAACACTTACAGATCTTGTAGATTCTCTTAAGAAAGATGCCCTACTCTCTTAAACATCTTTGTGGCTAAACTTACTCCATTATGTCCACAACTTATTATCCTGGAGACCCAGAACAGGACACAGCACTCCAGATGTGCGTGACATTTTACTGTAGACTACCAAAAGCTCTACACTGCAAGAAATATAATAATTTTCTCCATGAAAATAATTCTCTTGACAGCAATTTCTGTTTCTAATAAGCTTATTGCTATTCTTCATATACCTGTGTAACTAACATTCTTGCCTGGATCACTGTTGCTCAAAGAGATAATCATAAAGTCTTAATTTAGTACACATACATTCTAATTCCTTTCTTCATCAGGATCCTGATGTTCAATTCTCAACTTGCAAGTGTAGGCAAAATATGCTTTTATCTATAGAAAAATAGGGTGTAGTCTGGAGAAGATGAATAATTTGTTGATGATCAGTCTTGGCTACAGTGTTGGATATTTATCATTTTCCTTTAATAACTTTGTTTAAAGAATCTCCTTTTTGCTTTTGATGATTTATATCTAAAAGAAGTCAACCTTTTTCAATTCTCTTATTAATAATGAACAACAATTGTATGAAATATTTTTCTACTGTTTCCCGGAGTTTTACTCAGTTCTAATATTATAGGCACCCAGTTCATACACCACTAACAAAATTCCCTTTTTCTCAGTGGGAGTTTCGATATGACTAAAATAAATACTGATGAATCAGAGTTCATCTCATCAAGTCACCAGTTTCTGGTACACGCAGTCTATGCAGGAAGCAGCTTAATTATATAGATCTTGAAGTTTAAGTCATGCCTTTGCAAAATTCATTGTTTCATGTAGGAACTCTCACTTCTTCATGCATATATTTGTTAAATTAGTTTGCTTTTTATAGAGGAAAAAAAAAGTTCCATAATGGCACCAAAGCTAGATAATTGGTGCTTTTCCACTGAGGACCTCAAATATTAACTCAGTAGAATATTAGGGCTAGTTTTGACAGTGCAAGTCTCCTCTATGCCACTTTAAAATCCTCACCTACATATAGTTCCCTCACAGAGTTCAAATACAAATCCAGACCCTAGCCTTCAGTTTCCTATCTAACTTGATAACTCAGTTTCCTCAGTAAGAAGTTCAGCAGAAACAGTCATCCTTACAAAGCATAAATACAACAGCAAAACAAGAAGATCTCTGGGCACCATATATTCCCACGGTTTTATCCATTCAACTATTGGAAAATTAATGATATTGTGTAAGGATGTGTTTCAGTACTTCAACCTCTCCAAGAGCTATGTTTTGAAAAGTTTCCAAAAAACCAGTCAGAGCAGCACTAACACACAGTCTTGAAGGTTGTTATGCATATTGCACCCATGCTTACAGAGAATAAGGGTATATTGATTTATCATCTTTCTAAAACTAAACACTTATAAATTTCAGAAGAGCTCTTTGAATTTCTTACAGAGATAATTGCTCTTTTGGAGTCTACATAGCTGTAGAGCTCATTACCACTTAGTATTAATGAAGGAAGTTCTACTTCAATTTTAGTTAGGGTTTGTTTTGTTTTTACACTAAAGACCTGAGGACAGAGCTGCTTTGCTTTTTCCATCAGACACTTTTCCCAGGAGAAATTTCTGGACATTCTTAATCTACTTCATTACCCCAGCATAGCTACAGTCAAAACTTCCTATAGACTGATAGACTTGCTCTTCCAAATATGCATTTCTCATGCTACTTTGAATCCAAAGCCATGTTAGGCATGCTTTTTAGCCGTGTATCTAAAACCGTAAGCATGAATTGAGGAGAGGATGATGAAAGATCTCGAGTCTGATAAAGGGGAATGATGATTGTTATTCGCAGTCTTCACAGGCTAGTTTTTCCAGATTCCACCAGGGAGCACAGAGTGCCTGCCAGGGCTGATCAGATATTATTAGGCTGATACTGGATATCTCTGCAATCCTCTCCTAGCTAGAATTCTTACTATTTAAAGCTCTTTAAAAATTTCAGGTCAGGAATGGAACAGTATGAATAATTCAATTTTCATACGTATTTTACCTCTTTCTTTGCAGTCATGGAAAATTTGGTTCTAGTGGTTGATATGAAGGTAACATTTAGTTTGTGATTTTTTTTAAGCTATAAATTGTTACAGCAGAATGCTTCCAGACCTTTTTCTGGTTTTGACTGGTTGAAGACCAGAAATAATAGAATTCTATATGTATCCATGAAACTCTGTGCAGTGATTCTATAGGTAAGTATTGAATAAGTAATCTCAATGGCTTATTCCCAACAAAGTAAGTTACTTTTTCAGTTGTATGAATGAAATGAAAAGGTAAAGTTTACCCAAAATATATGGCTAAATAAACAGCTTTACTCATTGCTTGGATTGAAGGTGTCCTAGCTCAAAGAACCAACACTACTCTTCAACTGCTCATATACAGAAGTTACTATGAGCTATAATTCAGTAACTTAATAAGAGAGGTTTTAATTCTGCATTTCAAAACAACAGCATATATCAATCTTCAAGAGCTGCATGCATCAATGATTAAGAAGTTTAATAACCCCTTATGATTTTTCACTCCAGTTTTTACAACCTCAACTAGCCACAATTTTTATCTTTTAATATCCATTCAGCAAATTAAAAAATAAATTGAAAACAGAGTGTAAAAATAAAAGACAGAAGAAAAAAGCCTCATCTCTTCAGATAACAATCTCTTTCAAAAGCAAAATACAGAAAAATCATTCCAATGAAATTTAGCAGTAATTCTTCAGTTCGTTAATAATTTCATTATTAATAACCACATTATTTCTCTTCAGACTATCTTAATTCTCAAGAAAATTAGTTTTGCCAACAGTTTAATGAATGCTATAAGTTTAAATCTTTCCCTTTTAGGAAGACTTATTCTATGGTGTGCCTTAACTGCCACTAGTAAAGAAAAGCTTAGCAAAAAACTGAAGTTCATTTCGAATACCTTCTTTCAAAATATCTACCAGAGCACAAATTTAACATCTCATAAAAAAGAAACACAAGCTAAACTGAGATTTTGCATGAGGTTTCCATCTTCTTTCTCAGGTACCTTCCACTGAGCTAAGTCACATTCTTGCTGTGACGTTTATATTCACAAGCTCTTGCAAAGAAGACTTGATTGACTTCAAGGCAGCAAGAGAAGCAGATGTTATTCAAATAACTTTATTTTTTGGACATGAAGAGAACGGAACTGCAAGCTTCATTCAAAAAATATGTTTACATTATCTCATAAGACCTCTTAAATTACACCTAATGAATGCTCCAATTTCTGCCCTGCTTCAATAAAACACTATGGAGTTTCTACAAACAAAATGTCTACGTGGAAAGCACATATCTTCATTATTTGATTCCCACATAATCTACCCATAACTTGTTTTAGAAAAGCATGTGAAAAAAAAGAAAAAAATAACCTATATATATTTGTATGAACATGTCCAGCTTTATTGTCCTCTGAGTAGGGTAAAAGATTTCAAATGGTGCCTAAATCTTACACTGAGGATCCTAAGTTCCTGTCCAGATAAGGGAGTCAAAGCAACCAGAAAAAAAAGAGGGATGGCAGAATGAAGTTGCTCCCACACCCCTCTCCTTACTGTGACTGGCTTGAAATGTAATTAAATTTGCAAGAAAACACACAACAGAATCATAGAATCATAGAATAGTTAGGGCACCTCAAAATAAACCATGTCACCCAGGGCTTTGTCCAACCTGGTCATGGACACTGGCATGGATGAAGCATTCACAACTTCCCTGGGCAACCCATTCCAGTGCCTCACCACCCTTATAGTAAAGAACTTCTCCTCATATCCAATCAAAACTTTTACGTTTAAGTTTGAACCCATTACCCCTTGTCCTGTCATTACAGTCCCAGCATCCTTATAAGCTGCCTTCAGATACTGGAAGGCTGTTATGAGGTCTCCATGCAGCCCCCTCTTCTCCAGGCTGAGCAGCCCCATGATCATCCTCATGACCCTCCTCTGGACTTGTTCCAGCAGTTCCATGTCCTTTTTATGTTGAGGACACCAGAACTGTACACAATACTCCAAGTGAGGTCTCACGAGAGCAGAGTAGAGGGGTAGGATCACCTCCCTCGACATGCTGGTCACACTGCTTTTGATGCAGATCAGGATATGGTTGGCTTTCTGGGCTGCAAGTGCCCACTGCCAGCTCATGTTCATTTTTTGATTCACCAACATTCCCAAGTCCTTCTCTGCAGGGCTGCTCTCAATCTCTCCTCTGCCCAACCTGTAGCTGTGCCTGGAATTGCTCCAACCCAGGTGTAGGACCTTGCACTTTTCATGGTTAAACTTCACCAGGTTGGCATCAGCACCTCACAAGTGTGTCAAGTTCCCTCTGGATGGCATTCCTTTCCTCCAGTGTATTGACCGAGCCACACATCTTGGTGTCATTGGCAAACTTGCTGAGGGCACATTCAACCCCACTGTCCATGGCACCGACAAAGATACTGAACAAGACCGGTCCCAACACAGATCCCTGAAGGACACCACTCATTACTGTTCTGCAGCTGGATATTGAGCCATTGACCACAATTCTTTGAGTGCAGCCATTCAGCCACTTTTTTTCCACCGAGTGGTCCACCTATCAAATTGATGCCTCTCCAACTTAGAGACAAGTGTGTGACAGTGTTGAATGCTTTGCACAAGTCCAGGTAGATGACATCAACTGCTCTACCCCTGTCCATCAGTTCCATTACCCCATCATAGAAGGCCACCGAAGCATTCAGGCAGGATTTCCCCTTAGTGAAGCCATGCTGGCTGTCACCAACCACCTTGTTGTTTTTCATGTGCCTTAGTGTG
>JAOEHY010016071.1:15069-27874 GCA_025447955.1 Psilopsiagon aurifrons | reverse complement strand
GGGACACCTTCCACTAGACCAGGTTGCTCAAAGCCCTGTCCAACCTGGCCTTGAACACTGCCAGGGATGGGGCAGCCGTAGCTTCTCTGGGCAACCTGTTGGGTTGAAATTTACAGGTTGAATAAATGTTCTGCTCAGTTTGTTTCATTGAGGCATTACAGGATACCTTGTTCTCACAAGGCTTGTGGAAGCCCACTGAAGTCAGGCAAGAGAACTTCCTTGGATAATCCCCAGGCATTCATTCTAAAGCAGGGCTCCAGTCCTTGAGCTAAAACAGTGGAGGCTTTCCCTGCTGTCTGGACTGTTGCAATTGTTGTTGCTAATGCCTGAATGTTGCATCCAGCGCATGTGCTGCACGAAGCACTAGGCAGACAATTGTGTTGCTGAGCAATTCTGTGAGCTAATTCATCTGCTTTGTTCATGCTGGTGAGGTACTGCTCTGTCAGCACAGCCATGGGCTGGTGATGTGGGGCAGTAATCTCTGGATCAAGAAGGTGATATCCCTCCATCTTCTGGGAAGCATGTTTGGGAGGTGCAAAATCTGGCTGATGCAGCATGCTTCAAATTAGAAGTGTAGGTGAATGTTTCAAAATGGATCTGGCAAACTCAGTGCTGGTGAGTTACCGTATCAAACTTGTCACAGAGGCAGGTTAATTGCTAGGTGGGGTTATACAGCCTGTGTTATGCAGGAGGTCAGATTAGATCATCACTTGTTTCTTCTGGTTTTAAATTATGCGACTGTAATGCAACCAGCTGTTCCATGCAATCATTGTCTATACTTGTTTATCACTGACACACCCAAATCAGCTTGCATTCATATGTGGCTCACACTGTTATTGAGCTGCCTGCCTTCCACCTGAAGAGCTTTCCCAAAGGTCAGTGTGGTAAGCAAATTGGAACTTTAAAAATTACACATTTGTGCGACAGAGTTAATTCAGGGGGAGAGAGTGGAATTGAAAATTATGGAATATTGAATTAGAAATTCAGGTGTTCTTGACTAACTTAAGCTAAATCAGCAGAACCTGTTTTAAACTGAGCAGCATTTCGCTCAGGTTTAGAAAGAGAAGTAAGAAAAACACACTGTGCAGAATTCTCTTATGCAGAATTTTGTTATTTTTATGTATTGTGTATACTATATATATTGCATATGTTATATTCTTAATGCAGAATTAAGGACAAAGATGGGTCAGTTTGCAGTAAACTGCTGTTGCTTAGAAGCCTTCTCTATGATGTTGGTTGGGTTGAAATGAACATTTCGTCTGTTTCTGTCACTGGGATTTCAGTCAAAGATTGGTTCAATCAGATGTATTTGGTATACTTGAAAATAATGACTTTTTGCAGCTCTGATATATATGAGCAGCCCTATACCTGTTCTGGTAAATCTTTATCTCTTCCTTTATTTTTACAATTGCTGGTTGCAGGCATGAATTTACCTGTGCATGCAATTTCAGGCCAGATCTGAAGCCAGAGGAGGAAAAGTTTTACACTGTTTGCATGAAAATTACTGAGAGAATAGAAAGGCTAGGTTTTCAGGCAGAGTTTGTATGCATGAGATATGTAGAAGCTGTTACATGAATGCACATACATAAAAATACCAAAGAGGAAACTAACTGTTGAAAAATGGGATGCATGTCAGAGCACTGTTCCCATTTTAATAAGGTTTCAGGCAGCACCACTCTATGTGCTTACAGCCCTGCCCAATTTATCTGTCTGTTAGAATACTTAGTTTTATATGAAGCAATTCAAATGGTGTAGTTGCTGTGGGTGGAGTGATCATCATGTAATATTAATTAGTTTGCTGGTATCTGTAGATTTCTCTCCTATCTGGAGGGTCTGGGATAGGATGATGAGTCTGTTGAATGTTTTCCTCAGTCAAACAACTGCATTTGAGATATATAATTTTTACTTAACAAAGCTCATTAAAAATTACTGAAAAGGCTTATTTTTAACAGATTAATAAAAACTGCAGTCACTGTTATCTTTGATATGTTCCAAACATTTTTTAAAATACCTTTCCAACAGGTGGTCTTCATAGCTCTTCTTTGGAATTAGCTATGCCCATTAAAAGACGGAACATAAATAGGTCAGACGAAGCTGCTAACTGTTCTACTGTAATTCAGGAGCACTGCCCATAACAGGCTTTTGGTACAGCGGCACACCTTTCTGGTTATTGTCTGACAAATATGTTGCAGCCTATCCAAAGGAAATCTGTGTATAGAGCTCTTGCTTTTATTTTTCTCTGACACCCCTTGCTGGTTTTGTTTATATGGTTTAGCTGAATATTTGAGGTGGTTGGCTGGATATGAATTTAGTTTCTCTGAAACAAAAACACAGATTTAAAAAGTAATGATTATAAAAATCTTTAAAATCCAGTTTGCCTTTAGAAGAGTAGGAAGAAGGTTTAAAGTAAAAATATTTGCTATTTTACAATAGAGAGGCTATTTTTGAGATCACCATTTCTGCAAAGTGCCCAGGGATTATTCTGGTATCGTTATTTACTTATTTGTTAGCTGTAAACAGCTATATTTTGGATAAATAGGGAGGTGGTTGTAGCTCCTTACAGCCCATTGGCAGGATGCCTGTCTGTGTTTCATGTCAAATATCTACCAAATATGAGTGCTTCAGAGGCTGGTGTGCCATAACCCATGTGCTTGCATGCTCATTGGCTTTGGCCATTTCACTGTGTGAGTTTTTTTGATTTTCCTTCAGAGGTTTTCTGAAGGGTGAGAATTGGTTGTTCCTGGTGACAAAAACCATTGTGAGGAACATCAACCCCTTTTTTGTCTGATTCTTTAAAAACACTTTATTATTAAAGTGCTTTGATGATGTCAACGTGCCAGTCAGAAACTTGTGTCTTTGAGGATACCTTTAAATTGGAGAGAGTTTTTTCACTTTAGCTACTAGGAAGCACTTTAAGCAATTTTATTCAGCCGATTGCAGTTAGTTTATTTTTTATTTATAGCACAAAAGGGATTAAAAAGAACAGAAGGAAGCTTTTGAACACACGTGTCTGAAACTGATAAATCCTGAGAAACTGCACATCAATTAAATCACCTTTAAAATTCTGCAGTTTGATGATGAATCCAGAAGACCTTCTCAGGGCTACAGAGGCATGCTGGTATCAGTTATGATCAAGGAAACTGAAAGCATCACAGATTCGCAACTCAGTGGTAGTATGGCACTTGGAGCAGGGCAGAGTCTGAAAAGGCTTTGCAACAGAGAATTACAGAGAAATTGTGAAAAATTAACTGGGGATACCTGTGCTTTTAATACTGGTGTAATAAAACAGCAGTACTACATGAATAACATGTTTTGGTTTGGTTTTAAATCATGTAATGGTAAAAGCATGCAAGGCAGGACAGTTGTAGAATGTACAGGGAAACAATGACTTGGAGAGATAAACCTAGAATGACTACTATGCCATTCATATACTGCTGGGTGAGGTTAGGAACTCCAAAAATTATCTGTCCAAGGATGCTCCATGACACTCAAGATGGCTAACAGCCATTCTTTAAAGTAATTATCATCAAATAATTCAGTTTTGTTTAAATATATTTCTAATCTTGAAATAATGAACTAAAATCACTTTTCTTTATGGTATTCAATCAAACTTCCAAATTACTGCTTATGACAGGAACATGTATCTATACAAAAGTATTCATGCATTCCAGTGTTTAACTCTTATGGACAAGTGTATGTATTTAGGGAATTCAGTTTTCAGTAGAGTATCTCAAAACTTAAATTTATCATTAACATTCAAGCCAAACTTGTGAGTGCAAATTAATGCAGATTTTTTTGTGATGATTTGTGCAAACTAAGTGGCTTCGTTCCACATGAAATCACTTCATAGTATTTTTTTTTTCTTGTAGAGATATTAGTCTGACCACTAGTTAGTTGCCTTTCTAGGAAAAGGTTTGCAAGCAGCAGTGACAAATAATATGCATTTTCAAATATAAACGATCAAACGTGAATAGTAGCATGGCAGTCTACATTGCAACATACTGAAGTTGTCTGTGTTGTTAGGACCTGCAATCCAGAACTGTTTGGAATGGATTTTAGTACGCTGAGTACTGGCAATGGCACATGTTCATTTTATTGGTCTTCTGCTGAGCATTAGAATAATCTTGTATATGTCATGTTTTCATGCTTTCTTATTTTTTTGTTAATGATAATTACAACTATAGATTCAGGATTAAGAACTCTATTACTTCACAGAAGAATATCTTTTTGTATGCTTTTACACTTCTTATAGTATGCTCTGGATGCCCCTTAAATGAAAAAGTCATGTGTTTTAATCTGTAGTGCTGTTTTATCAAATCAATATTTAGCACTGCAAAAACATGCATGTCTTTAGATTAAAATAGTTGTTTCCCTTTCTCCTCTGTTTCTGACCTGTGACTTCTAAACTTGTGAAATGTGGAGCATATTGTTCTCTGTTGTACGTGCATGTTTATTATTGTAGGTTTGTTACTTGGAAATGTACTACAAATTTACTACAAATGTGGGCACCTGAAAATAAATCTTCTGCTAATCTGAAAATATGATATGCAAAGGGAATGCTTTCCAGTCTCCAATAAGGTCTGCAAAGTACCACTGAGATGTAAAGTAATCTGTGGTTTGGGTCATCCTGAAAGCTGTTATTGATATGAGTCTCGATGGAGAAGTCCTGCTGTCACATGTTCATTATACACCAGTTGAGGACAGGGAGATCTGCTCATAGAGAAGGCTGAAGCTGAGGTATTTCCTGTGCTTCAGAGGCTGAGGGTGTGAAAGGAGCTAATGTTTCATTAAGCTGCACTGAGTAAAAAACTGCAAAGTTTGTTAGACGTAAGATGCTCTGCTCACTCCTAACGGGACAAGTAAGCAGTTTATTAAGGTAAGGGCATTATTAAGCAGATATAAGAACCTTTGTTTCTTGTGCATGGGGGGGGGGTGGGGTGGTGTGGTGTTAAGTGCAGTTTGCTGCTTTGTATTGGGGAAAAAAAAATATGGCTGCTCTCTGAAATACCATTGTCAGAGAAACAGCTGGAATGCAGAAATGCCTTTGAACTCAGGATGGACTTGTTTTTGCTTCCCATACAGTCAGCAGGAGTTTTTTTTTACGAAAGGGAGGAGAGCGATTGCCGTAATATTTCCTGTTCATGTGGAGCTTTCATAAAGAAAAAGGAAAACAGAAATTCTCACAAGTAGTGAGTATTCTATGAAATATTGTGATGTTCTGTACAAATTGCAAATGAAGCAGAAATAAGTATCTGCAGAAATACGGAGGTCTGCACAAAAGGTAGTGAGAGAAAGCAATGGCCAAAAAAGCAGAATTATGCAAAGTGCCTCTCCAGTATTAGACTTTGATAGTTGAAGGTACTTGGTGAGAGATGTGTTGATGGGTATTCATGATTTTACCTACAGGGAATACAGAATAGCCTGTGGTTTGTAGATGAAGAAAGAGGCAAGGAGATAGAGCGGGAGGCGGTTTTTTTCCAGTTTGAAGAAAGTAAATTTACTGCCGGTCAGGGAACTTGGCACTTACAGCGTACTTGAAGGACTAGTTGCCAGACTGGCTGCTCCTCTGACAGAGGGCATTAGGCTTTCACCCCTTTCCTCTCGAGAGTATGTATACACATATGTGACAAGAAGGGCTTTCTGGAGGAAGTGCACAATCTCTGAAACAACTTGTGGCTGTGTGTAGGGCTCTGGGAGGCTTTGGGAGCGAACTCCATCCTTTTCATGCGGGGACAGCACGAAACCTGCAGCTGGAAATACAGCTTGGGGTGAAAAATGAAACCGTTTGTGTCCTAGGTGAGTTTATTAGGTTTACTTATCTGCTAAAAGAAGGATAGGACGATTGCTATGTCCTGTTGCAGCTGTATGGGCATGAGGCTAGAGTACTAAGGCATCTTTATTTACACCAGCCTGCCTTCCTCCCTGTTGTATTCGCATTAACTTCATTTGGGTGTAATCGCTGCGCTGCAGACAGACTGCAGCCGCGTTGCGTGTTTTTCCTGAGCAGCAGCTTTTCCTTTGGCCGTGGTGCGCTCGGCCAGGATGGGGGTGGGGAGGGAGGAGTTAGCCGAGTAAAGTCTGGAGGGCTGCTCCAGTCAGCTTACTGTTGTGCCCAAAGTGGTGTTTTTGACCGCCCTTCGTGTCGGCTGTGTGTACTCGTTAGAGGGCTGAGGATGAAACCCCCAGGTAAGGCAGCGAGGGAGTGGATGGTCAGCAGTGGGGTGCGCTTTTTTTATGGCTTCCTCCAACTTCCCATTGTTTGCAACTAGAGCTCTTGTTTCCTGCTTTATAACGGGATGAGTATTTAGGGCAACCTAACACAGCTGCCAGCCTCTGTGAACACAACTTTTTTAACCAGAGTTTTGACATGAATGCTGGGCTTTGGATCATAAATGTTCCCATCCTGCTTGTTTGACCTCTGCATGATCTTAAATGGGAAAAGCAGCAACTTTGAACATGATTCTGGTAGCGGTTTTTTTCTGTATTGTAGATACCTTTTGTATGAACTGGAAGTAATTGGGTCACTGAGTATCTCACATTTGAGTCTTAAAACTCAAAAAATCACAGTCTCAGTTGCATGCTGAGGTTGCTATCCTGTGTTTTGAAAGTAGACGTAGGTTATGTGGAGAGGAGGCACTGGTGCCCCTAGGTAGTAGTTAAGCAGCCTGGATATGAAGTTTTCAGACATGAGCTAATGGGAATGAGAGCTCCAGTGGAAGAACGAAAGAGTTCATATATTGGACCCACAGGGGAGATGAATGACTTAACTGAGCTGACCATTGAAACTTTAAAAATGAGAAGGAATTTTTACTTACTGGGAAGGCTAAATCAGTGAAAGATCTAGAGAGTTACAGGGAGAAGTTGTAATCTTAAAAATGAACTACGAAAAAAGCTTTGTGTCAGAATAAATATGTGTTTTTCTTCGATGTGCGAACTTCTCCCTAGCTTCTAATGACTTCCATCCCCAAACTAATACTAGAGAAACAGTAACAAGCTCATTTTATATGAAGTATTAAGAAAAATTTTACGGTAGTTATGTAGTGCAAATAAATACAGCATTTTGAACTTCTTAACTAAAAAATACCTAATTTTTTTAAACTATTTAACATGTTATTCCTGCACTTGTGTTAAAGTGCTGATTGCAGAGGATATGGTATTGACATCATTTTAAAATGGCTTTTTTTGCCAAATTTTACCTGAGTCTAAAGAATTTATACCATTATATTTTGATTGTCATGTTACTGGCATCACCAGCTGGAAACACGGCAGAGGTCAGCTTAAGAATGGACCCATTTTCAGCTATCAATTATCTTAATTCACGTTAGTATATTTATTGTAATGCCAGATACAGTTTGCTTGTAATTGGTGTTTTGATGTGACCCTGCCTGGCAGTACAGAAGACCTAGGCACAAATAAAAATTACAAGATAATACTTAATTAACATAATCATTAGCATTTAGACTACGCATCTGAATGTATTGTAGTTGAGGGAAACTTAATTTCTGTGCATTCTTACCTCAAGCATAAACTGTCTTGGACCAGACTGAATAGAGATAATGGCAATAAAGTTTGCTGATCCAAAACTTTTTTATTTTTTTTATAAGCATTTGCCCTTCAACCTCAATCCTAATATAACAGCTGTTGTTGCAGCATTAACCTTCTTCTACATTTTTGCATAAATTAGATACTTTGACCAGAAAACAAAGGAAACCTCACCTGACAGCTCTTGTGCCTCCTCTTAGAGGTAAACCCCAGCAGCCTGTAATGCATTTGGGGTTTTCCATCTTATGAGCAAGGGTGCAAAGGGCCATGGTGAAGACTCTAGTGCTGCTGTGACAGCCGCGGAGCTCATGAGAAATTGGAGCAGGTGTAGGAATCTGAGGAATTGTACATGGTTTGCTCAAACAGTAGAAGTTCTTGCTACCAAGTCCACAATAAAAGAGGTAGAATGGGGCAGTCCATTTCACGCTTTCCTTCCGTCTGTCTGTTAGAGTAATAAATGTGCCTGTGCTACATCCAGGATTGCTTCTAAACCTGTTTTCACTTTTGAGTTGATCAGTGCTTCTGAAGAATACTGTAAATGCTATCTCTGCTGTGTTAATTAGTTGTTATGCTTGAGAGACTGAGACAAGGCAGCAAGGATTTGTAACACAGGATCCTCTTCTCTATTTACTTCCCTGTGGCTTAGCTACTTTCCTGTTATTGAGGAATTTGGGAGTGAGCTCTGTTACAAAACTCACTCTTGGGAAATGCAAAGACTTTTTTATTTCCCCACCTTGGTTCTGAAGTTTGAAGGCTTTTTAGGACTTACGAAAAGAGAAACATATACAGCAGTCATCCTTTTCACTGTATGTTTTTTTGGCATCATCTAAACAATACTACAAACTTTTTTTTTTTTTTTTTTTTTTATGCATGGCTTAGTGTTTTGTTGCTGCAGGCCTTTCAAAGTGTCTGATCTTGTTTTATTTTCTTTCATTTTCTTTTGGAGGTGCTTGGGCTGATTTAGCACTGTAGCCTTCCTGTATGAGCCGATATACACCAAAACTTCACACCTAGAGAAGAAACCACCGCCTATCTTTTTGCTGTGTTCCTTTTTCTCCTCCTCTTGGAAAGGAGGGTCTTTCCAGACTTTGTGTAAGAATGGGAGGTATGATGGATACAGTGCCCTTTGTCACTCTGGCCTTAGAGTAAGTCAAATTCACTGTTTACCACTCTGTTACTAAGTCAGTTCTCTGCCTTGTGTCAGCAGTGACATAAGTTCGGACCATTATTCACTTCTTTCATTGCTATCTAAAGGCAGCTCTTGCATAGACATGATTCAGGTGTTTTTATTTTTACCAGTACATTGTGTAATCCTGCTTAGTATTAAAAGATGATGTGGTCCACATTACCTCAGCCCAAATATAGTAGAGAATAAGAATTCTAATCTTCTAGGCAGAATATTTCATTGACAACATGAATTTTATTGTCCTTGTTTCCTCTGAAATTCAGGGCTTTAATCAAAACTGAGGAGAGCACCTCAGATAGGATACTTTTCTGATCTAGTGTGGGAAACCCTCTATTTCCAGACAAAATATACATTTTACTGTTCCTGTTGGAAATCTCCCTTCCCATCCTGTTGTCATTGTGTAACACTATAGCAAAGTAAACAATGAGGGCTAGTATATGTAGTCTGCACACTCAGCTGTGTCCGCAGGCCTTCCTCTTGTGCATTCTTCCTCTTCCTTGTTTGAGCTCATTGCATGTGCTACAGATCTCACTTGGAGACTGGTCTGTGCCTGGAGAGGCAGGCTTGCATGGCTTGACACTCTTGCTTCTCATATGCGCTCTCTGCCTGTCTTCTATAAACATCCCCAACACAGTTGTTCACTGAGAGGTGATAAGTTCTACCTCCCTATTTTCAGAATGCTCTGGGAAGCATAGGCAAGCATCTAGAAACTGAAATCACAGCCCAGTAGCAGACTTGCTCATTTCTCCCCAGGATTGCCATTTTGCTTTCCAGAATTTGGGTAAATCTGTTGCAGACCTGCTTACCTGGCAGCTTTTGTTCCTCCTTTATGGAATGGATCAAAACTAACTTAAGAATAGCATCAAAACCAGGCAAAAGTGAGCCTTTCCCCACGAACCTCTATAGAATGGAATGCCTGTGAGGATAAGGTCAAAAAATTTACTAGAGAGACAACAGAAATATTTTGAGGGGGGATGTAGGCTAGGATGTGAAGACAACAGCATTTTTCAAAGCCATTTTAGATATCTTGGGGGAACTACAGGAACAACTGACTGAAGCACAAAGCAGGACTTTAATGATAGAGTAAGGCACTGGAGAGGAAGAAATTTCAAACTTCAGGAAGAATCTCACTGTAGATCAGCCAGTTATCCCTTCTCTCTTGTGGATGAGCATTGCCGAAAGGATGATACTAGCTTTCCCACTCCAAGTGACATTGCAAAGAGAGAGATCATTGATACATTCTTCATTATGTGGACAGAAGGTGCAAGTAAACAGTACAGTGTGTGTCTGGCTCTAGACAGAATGCAGGTAGGAACTAACAGCATAGATCTGCAGGAGTAGATGAAGGTGCATGTACATGTTAAAGAGATAGTGTTAACAAGCAACTCAGCTTTAGCTGTGACCTACTGAGTTTACTAGTGAATTATGAAGAATGGTCATGAGGGCTGAGAAAATAGGTTGTTTCCTTGAAGTATCTCAGCTGAGTGAGTCTTGTTTTCTTCTGTAGAAAGAAGCCTTTCAGGACAGATGCTATTCTCTGACAATGGAGACAGCATTTGTTCCCTTGATCTTTACACTGGTACTTGTTTTCATTGCTGTAGGCTAATTCCATGCTTTTGACGAAGGACCAGAGTTTGTGGTCATAGAATCTCTGGGGCTTGCTTCATAAGCAGAATTTACCTATCTTCCTCTATTTGACAGTTTGCTACCATTTTTGTCCAGTTTTTTTATTTCCCATAAAAAACAACAGAGGTTTAATTGTAAAGAATCTGGAAGAATCTTTATGGCCATGGACTTTTGTCATTTCTCACTCCAAGAGAAGGAACCTTTTCGCTGTAGTAAAACTCATTTCAGATGTGTTCTGAAAAGCTACAGTGCATGTGACTGCCATGTGCTATTCCTGTAACTCATTTTGTGTTCTGGCTGTAATAGAATAAAGAACAGATTGATATTTGATGATTGCTTCTCTCTGAAAGTAGTTGGGCATTAGACAGACCTGCAGAGGCAAGCCTCTTTCTTGCTGAATTGATTACAGCGAGCATGAAAGCAGCAAAGTCAGAATTGCTCCTTTGGAAGTGAATTTCCTCATTTTTTGAAAGTTATTTTTAGGCACTTATTGAAGTCTTCTGCGCTGACACAGAGTGTTGTCTCTCTGTTTCAGTGAATTATATAACATCTCACTTAGGTTTTGGAAAGTTCATTTTAACAGGCTTTATTAGTGCATCTTTACAGTTCTCAAATTTAGGTAGTTTTGAAAAAAACAAAAACATTGCCAGGCTTAGTTACTGACCACACCTACTTACTCCTTTGTTCTCTCTGTTGTCATTATTGTAATCCTGTACTGAATCAAATTTTCTTTCGAGTATATTTGGGAGAAGAGAGAGGATCAAGGTGTTGTGATACCTATTCTCTCACCTGGGAGCATGCTGGGTCGCTCAGAATGTGGGACTGCTGTGGTGTATTGACCCCTCTGACAGCCAGGCTGTTCACTCACTTGCTGCCCCACAGCAGGGGTGAAATGCAAGGTAAGAGGAATGCCAATCAAAGTTGTAAGAGGCTATCCAGTTAATGGATTTTCATGCTTTCCTGCTGTGTTGCTCATTTATGACAAGTGTGACTCTTCTAAAGAATTCAGGCATGATTCTTTATTCTTACCAGAGATGTGTTTTGAGAAAGCTGTTATCTTATGCAGAAGAGGTAGCAATACAGTAATAAAGATCTGTTGGTAAAAATCTAGTTGTGCTTCTAAGTTTTGTTTCTTTCTAAATGTAAGTTGTAATTTTTAGGGTTTTTGGGCAAGAATGATTCTATACCTTGTTTTTTTCCCTTTTGTTGGAGTTTGGGGTTTTTTTTGTTTTCTGTTTTCACATACACTTTCATGTTCTAAATACAAGTTTAAGAGGACTAAATGCAAGGATGGTTCTTTGAAGTGTCATATAATACTAGCTGTGGCAAAGGCCTTGGAGATCATTTGCTTGACTGTTGCAATTAATGCAGGATTTTTCTCTATTGTGTTCTTAACACTAGAATTCAGTGTACCTTGTGTATACTTTTGTCTACTTCTGCTGTGTAGTATTTTAGAACCTTTTCCAACTCTTCAACATGTTTAAATACAAATTCAGAAATGTCTCTTAGGAGATTGTTTGAATTGAGTGAAAACATACAGTCAGGAAAAAGATCATAATCCCTTTCTTATTCTTCTGCGCCTGAATTTTTGTGGGCCAAAACCACATTTGCTCATTGGCTCCGTACCCTGGAATTCACTGCTCATGCTCCTTGCCATTTACCTAGATTATGCACCTCAGCTTCATGTGCCTCACAGATGTACGGAAGTGTTGTGATGAAGATGGCAGTTGACAGTAGGTAAATGGACACACAAAGCAATGAGGTTAGTGGCTTTGTATGGTTTTGGATTGTTGGGTTTTTTCCCTCTTACTTTCTCTCAGTACCTCAGTCTCCACTTGGTGTTCAGTTTCTCAGGACTCATGGATTATTCCAGATGGCTTCTTACTGAGCTGCACACATAAGAGCTGTCATCATCTTGACTGCCTAAAAAGAATCCTTCCATAAAGGCACAGTTCTTTCTCTTTCCCTGCTCCACTTTCCCTCTGTGCCTCCCTTAAGTCCTCCTGTGTGTTAACTCCCTCTTAGCGTAATATCACCTCATCTAGTTTTATCTGGCCTTCTTCCAAATTCCTTAAATTTCCAAACCATCTTTGTCCGTCCATTGTATTGTTTCTCAGTCTTCACTGGTGTTTCTGGCACCACCCTGTATACTCTGATTTGCCGATGTCATTAGTACATTTTTAGTTCCCTTTTACAGGTACTGAAGAAGTTAGATAAGATGGGACTCTCCAGTTTATACTTTTGCACAGCTTATCACCTTGTTTACTGTATTGTGGTATTATGTCTAAGTACAGATAAGTTAATTAAATTTGAAATTAAATGTTCATGAGATACTTGGTGTTTCTACTTTTATGTATTCAGTGAATGCAGTATCTAGGCCTTTTTGGTTTGGGTGTTTCACTGCTGTTTTTTTTGTGTTTGGGTTTTTTTTTTGTGTGCCTGTGTTTTGGG
>JAOEHY010016070.1:0-30548 GCA_025447955.1 Psilopsiagon aurifrons | reverse complement strand
AATGTTCTCAGCCTGGCTCCATACGGGAGGTGCTCCAGCCCCTGATCATCCTCATGGCCTCCTCTGGACTTGCTCCAGCAGCTCTACATCCTTCTTATATTGAGGACACCAGAACTGCACACACTGCTGCAGGTGGGGTCTCATGAGAGCAGAGCAGAGGAGCAGGATCATCGCCCTGTACTGCTGCTCACACTTCTGTTGATGCAGCCCAGCACACGGAGGGTGGGAAAAGTCCCTCTCCAGCATCCTTATAGCCCCCTTCAGTCACTGGGAGCTGCTCTGAGGTCTCCACGCAGCCTTCTCCAGTTCTTTAGTTCCTGATTTGAGTAACTGTTAAGCTTCACCCTTATTTGGAGCATTTTCGCCTGTATTCATGTCTGCCAGTTGGGTCTCAGCCTTCCCTTCAGAAGGCACATATGTGTCACCAAAGTCACTAACAAACGTATTGACTGAACCAGATGTGAGGCAGAGCTTGTGCTTGCTCTTCTGACAGAAAGTGCCTGATGGCAATTCAGGGCAAGGCTTTCCAAGTACCAGTACGTCCCTTACATACCTGTCATTCTGTAAGGATTTTACCCAAGCCACATTGCTGTGGTTTATTGGGAGAGCCTGATTTCCAAGTGTGCCACCCCACGCTAAGGGGACATGTACATCTACTCCTTGTTACCTCCCAAAAGTCACAGGGCAATTAATTTGCTCCCCAAAAATAAGACCGCCATGAAAATTTGCCATTGCCCTTCTGTGAAGACTCAGATGATTGCATTAAAACTTGTGAAACGTCAATAAACCATCCCTCCCGAGAGAATCCCACCAGGTACTGCATGAATTTCTATGGGAAGGTGCCAAACTCTTACGCCTTATACAGCAGCATAGCTCTAGCTGCTTGTAAACTGTTTGTCAGCCAGGAGTGCTTGGCTTATATAGCAAAGGTCTCATGGGAGGTTAATGACACTAGGCAGCAGGAGGCAGTAGGAATGCATTTAGTTTACTGTTTTGAGCTGCAACTTCCAGCAGAGTGAAAACCAATGCATCCAGTAAAGCTTATGCACACACTTTGGGGTGCAGTTTGATGGTAAGCTGATCCAACAGACAAAAGGTGGGATGGCTCCGCTTTACCTACACAGCCAATCTTCCCTTTCCCACTGTTAAAGGTACTCCTGGAGCTCCAGTTTGGGAAACAAAACTGACCCAAACCAATCCGAAAAACCACCCTGCTCCAAGAAACTACAAACACAATAAATACACCCTCCCCTTCTCCCCAGGTCAATGCCACTTTATCTACCCGAACAAAGCGACCTTGCAGTTAGAAGGTTGTCAGCACCCATTCAAGGTTAAAGGACTTGGCTGGAGCTTGGCTGTTTCTTTTGCCAGCACTCAGCTCTTACACTGGCTTAGCCGCAGGGTGAAATTAATGCCTGCTCAATTTCAAGTGTTACAAGTTCAGGTAGCACAGCCCCTGCTCTTGCAGGTCATAGGACTGAGCTCTAGGTAGGGTCAGTGGGAGTTACGCTTCCATGGCACAGCTCTGGGCTGGATCCTGCCCTCCCTCATTTAGATCACCATTCATTTAGATCACCTCATTTAGATGCACCAGAGTATGGCTTTTGAGTAGGGACTACAGTATAAATCTTTGCCCCGGTGTTTTTGCAGGATGGAACATGTTAAACACTCTCAATTGAATCCTCTACTCTCAGAAGAGTGCCACTGATAATAGTAGCTCTAATGAGTTTTAAATGGAAAAGTGTCTGACTCAGCTGGAGAAATGGAAAGCTGTGACATTTTTCATATACTAACTGCAGTTTACTTTGTTTTTACAGGTGGGCACACAACAGAAATCCTAAGGCTCCTGAGCTGTTTGTCAGAGTCATACTCTCCCAGACATTATGTTTTTGCAGACTCAGATACGATGAGTGAAGCTAAAATACGTTCTTTTGAGCAAAAAAGGGCTGAAACAGTCCCCACTTCCCAGGTAACTTGTTAAAGATGCTTTTGTACAGTAAGATGATCTTAACATGTAATTATAATTCAAGATAATTTCAAAGTGATTCTTTAAAATGATATTTTTAATACCAGCAAGTGCTTTGGGTTTTCTAGCTATTGAGAATCACTTGCACTAAAGCTCAGCTCAAGGTGCCATTCTGTACATACTGCCTTGTATCTTTCTAAAAGTGAACTAAGCATGATTAATGCTGTACTAAAAAGACACTGAAAATGGAAGTAAATACACCTAAAAATAGCAAATGCCATTCTTGCTACCAGTTTTCACTTTCTCTTAGATAGCCTTTACCTCCTGTTAACATGTTAATCCCATTTAAAGCAATGGGGGAACATAACTGTAGTGATAGTAGCTGTACAAGAAAAGCGTGTTGGAAATAACTACCTTTTAGTCTTGTAAACCAGCAAGCCAAAGTGCTGTTTGGAGCTATAAAAATACTGGGGCAGGACTACAGTGGGGTTTTCTTAACTTTCTGTAATTGTAGTTTGGCATTTCCCTCAGTGACATCATGTATTTTTGAAAGAAATTATACCTACAAATGTTTTCTCTAAAAAAACATCCATTGAGTTTGCATTACTTTTGCATGTTTTAAAATCAAGCTTTAGTTACATATGCTTTAGAAGTATACAATACCTCTTATGTCAGATAGATTTCTGGTTGATGACCTGAGCCAGCACTGAACTCCCCAAAAGAATGAGAACATCATGAAAATACCCTCTTTATCTCTTTTTATCAGATGTGTTCTTGCTTTGGGCTAGTTTGCTGTATGATTAAGAGACAGCAGTATAACTCTGGTGACTTGAAATGTGATCTGATGTCCAGTGAAACTAATGGAAAGTTGATGCTTTTACCTAGAAATGGGAATAAACACAATGGAAATGAACTACAGAAATCTTAGTCCTTTTGAACAAGTAGTACAACACGCAGTAAATTAATTATTTATGTGGTATTGATTTCAGATGGTGCATGTTGTCTTTAGCAGTGCTACTGGGACAAAACGTTGTAGTACCAATGATTTGCTGCGCAAACCCTTTTAATGTAAGCCTTAGGTGAGCTATAAGGCTCACATAGGAAGGGCTTTTTTAACTGTTTAACCCACTTCCAACCTGGAATGACGAAGCACCAGCAGCTGAATCCAGTGAGATGACTTTGTTTCAAATGGAATGTGGCAGTTCCTTCCCTCATCGTGCAACAGGGATGAAAGTTTAGGAAAATGACCATAGGTATTTCCTGTTGAGAGGAATCTGGTTTTGGTGGTCAGCCATTCACACACATGTGAAAAACATCCAACCCTATGTTATTAAATGTATTAAAAATACATATTTTGACTATCAAAAGATTATGCAGTTTCCCACTAGTTCACTTGGTTGTGCTAAGCAGCTTCCTTTATACCCCTTCTAACTGCCAACATATCACGTAGTTATATTTTCCTTCAACATTAAAAGCCAGAGGAACATTTTTGACTGCATCTGATTCTGCAGTCTGGATAACAGATGCTCATTTTCCTTTGACCATTCTTTTGCCACTGGGCAAAAGTATCTAGAGTGGAAAAGGAAGGTAAATTTTGGGAAGTAAAGGCCACATGGCTATAACATACATTTGCTGACTTTCAGAGTGTGCTTTTGAGTAGTATGAGGCTTAGCACTGTGGATGCTGGAGACCATTAAGCATTTCAAAATCCTGTGTTAGTAGCTTCCTGCAGCTTTGAATAAACAAAAGGGAGAAGTCTGAGAGCTTCAACCCATTCCCTTCCTTATCTTGTCAAGGAATTAAATCCTTACAGAACTAAGGACTTGAAAAAATCATAGCAATGACCAAAGAGAAATCAAATACTTCTCTTTGATCTGTGGTCTGTTGTAAAAGCTACAGTATTTAGGGAGAAGAAAGGGAAACCAAAAGGAGCATCTTGCTTACAAGAAGCAAAACGTTGCACCTCTAGCCACTAAGTCTCTCGGGAAAAAACAAAATCCAGAAGGGCTCCTATGAAAAGGCTCTGCTCCTGCTGTTGCTTGCCTCTTTGTTCTCTGCTGCCCTCTCAGCCTGTAACCACAACTATTCTACATGTATATTCAGTTGAGCATGTTATGGTAATTCACAAAAGGCAGGTTTCCACCAACTTTTCCTTGCGTGCTTGCAAAACAACAGTATTTAACAATGATGAATAAAATCACATCAGCTTTTCTTGGCAGATACTGTTTAACACCATTCTTACAGTGAAAGGAGCATCTGGGTAGTGCCACCAAAGCTTGATCTGCTTAAAACTGCCTTATCATACGCCTGTTTCTTGCAGGACTGAATACTATGCAAGGGTCTAAACTCCACTTACGGCATTGCTTTTTATCACTTGAACTCTTCCAAAGCTTTAAAAAGCAGAGGCAGTGATAACCAGAATCATGTGGAATGGGGAGCAGGGGGCATGTTTGGTTTTCAATATTCTGTTGTCAGACTGATGCAATCGGAGTTTCAGCACCTGCATGGAAAACATAAACCAACCAGTTCATAACATCTGGTAATGCCTTCCAGTATCATGGCAACTAAAGAACCTGATCACAATGAAACAGGATCATTTCAAATTAACATCATGTTCTTCATGAAGTGAGATGGTGACCATTGTCCAGATAGAAACACTATGTCAACATCAGTGAACAAGTGCACTGCAGCCATTATATTTGTCTTTCGTTTAAACAGGCACAGATTCCATTGGCATCAGGACTACCTTCTGATATAGCAGTCGTTTTCAGGTGTAGTTCCTCTTCAGCAAGGTAAAAGCCATCTGCAAAGAGTGCAGGAAGCCCAACTACTGTGAACTGCCTGCAGCATTCTCAGACAAAAAGAAAACGTGTTTTACACACAATGAATAATCCCTACTTTTTCCTAGGGAAAGAACAAAGAAAGCTATTTCTTAAACTTCATTTTTATTTCATGATAAGATACCCTGTTTCTTTATGCAAATATCTGAATATGCATCTTACCTTTTCACTGCTCATTGAGGCCTCATTTAATGGCTAGTGATATTTGCTGTTACATTTTTAATAGTATGCACTGGACGTTAGCTAAGAAAAGTTGTTACGTTTTCTGCCGTGTAAATCCGCAACGAATTTGAATAGACAAGAGGCAAAAGAGTCAAGAACCCCGTTGGGATCAGGCCTAGATTTGTGTCTCTGTGACCACGAGGTGGGGCACTACGTTAACATACTGCGGGAGAAGCTGCTCCAGCCGAGTTGTTTGTTAAGTGAGGAATGTTTTAAAGGAATGTGAGAAGAGATTAAAAACCAGATAGATAGCTCTAGTATTTCATTTTACTTTCTGCCACGATTGCTAAGCATGACACTGAATACAGCATCTAAGAAAAGGTTTCATAGCCAAACATTTCCAAGGTAGATTTGAAACAAAAAGTTGGCACCGGGAGATGTAATAACTGTAGAGAAGGAGCAACTACAGCCTTTGAAAAACAACAGCTTGGTTTATCATGCTCTCTTCCAGTTCACCCTCGATCGCATTCCCAGAAGCCGTGAGGTTAGGCAGTCCTGGATGTCCTCTGTGGTAACAACGCTATATTCCATGCTTTACTCTCTTCCTTTGACTTACAGACGGAAGCCAGATTTGGTAGGTACAGTAAATTTTAACTTATTGGGAACTTGCTATCATAGAAGCATTTGGAATATCAAGACTGCATCTCATACGTGTACTTAGATTTACAGTTCACAGGAAAAGTATGTTTTGAATGTAGAATTAAAGCTGAGAGAGCTATAGCAGCAGTATACCAAGAGAGAACAGGTTGCACTGCCAGTGGATTAGAGTAGCAAATACCAGTTTCCCCTCTCAAAGACTGCAGGCAGTGTCAGACATTGTCACTCCCTTGTTAATACTGGAAGAGCTAACACAAACCAGGTTGCAGGTTCTTGATAATATCTCTTCAGGATTGCAACAGCACAGACTGCCTGAAAGCCTGGCAATCCTGTTGGTTCTCTTGCTCCTGAAATGGCAGTGACCAGTCAGAAATCCATACAGATTAGGTTCTTGTGCTCACATGGACTTCTCACCTGCATGCATAGTTACACCCACAGAGGATATTTGTAAGCTGACTTGTCTCAGCTCTCCCTGTGAACTGTATGGCTAATCCTAAAGAGGCTCTTTATATTTGTGATGCTTTGACTGTTCAGAGAAACTGCTGTGAACAATTTAATGTCATTGGCTTCTGTAGTACTGCTTCAAGTTCCTGTCAGATCAAAAGCTTGCTGGAGTCTTCAGACTCCATGCAGAACAACATGCAGAACAACAGAAGCAGCTTTTCGCAGTTCTTGTTTTTCAAGCCTATTCTGAAGACTGGAGATAAAGTTGAGATCCCTCCCAACTTTAGGGAGGAGGTGGCATACCATTCTTTCCACAGTGATTTTAATAGGGGGTGAGGGGAGGAGTAGTAGAGGGGTATTTACATGAAGCAGACATCTTTAGAGCAAATATGAGTAGCATATTTGGAACCACTTTGCCACATCACTGGTTTTGGGTACTGTCAATTTTTAACTTGCTATTCCAAAAAATCTGGCAAAATCTCACTGTGGAGCTGAAGTATATTACCAAAAGTGGCAACAGGACTCAGGGATTAAAATAGCACATATCATCAGTGAAAAGATTCTGTGTGCTGTGTGAAGCCACTGGTAATATTGAATTGCCTTTAGAAGAAAAGGCCTGTGGTGAATTGCAGCTCCCCCTACTCTTGGCAAAATGCAATGCTCCATAGTTAAAACAAACCCAAGCAGAAAGGGTGGGACAACTGCTGGTGTTTACGGCACTCATCTATGATTTCTGGCACAGAAGTCAATAGCCAAGTTTAGAATAAGCAGAGTGTTACATCATGCTGAGAGCTTCCTATTTTTAAACAGTAAAGCTTATGGGTGCTGTACATTTTCAGTCTTGGCAACTGTTGTTGTTTAACTGGAGGAGGGAAAGACAAATCTGAGTTACTTGGAAGTCATTTGTATGTGTGAGTGATTCCCAAAGCTTTACACTTGCTTTTAGGCTTGTCAAAAATGTGTGCAGGTTTGAAGCCTTCTCCGGACACCCAAAAGCTAGAGAAAAGCAGAGATGTTGCAGTTGTCAAGAAATGCAGGACAAGAGAAGTACTGCAAAGGAAGCCCTAAACCATTAGGTGCACACAGGCAAGATTTGGAGCAGATAGGCTTAGGCTGGCATAACTAACATATCAGTGGAGCCAAAATAGCTGTAAAGGGGAAACAGCAAACCTAACTGCACAGGAGTTACTTTATATGTGCTTATTTACATGAGCACTGTGTCCCCTTTGTCTTTCCCACTGTTCTTCTGGCAAAGTTTCTTAGTTTAGTTTGCATGAGAAGTCAGTTCTGTCTAAACCTTCTTCAAGCTAGTGAGTTCAGAAAGAGCTGAGCAGCTTCCAGGAGACCTTTGCTGTCTTGCAGGACTTGACCCATACTTGAAATGGGCCCATAGGGAATTTAAAGAGATGTAGAAGTTAGCTTAGCTGTTCAGTTTGAGATCATCTTCAAGAGGCCTTTTTCCAAGTTACAGACATCTGCTTTCTGCAAAGTTAAGTCCCTTTAGAGATATTAAAGCAAATAACAAGATGTCAGAAGTCATGATCAGCTTGTTTTCCTATAGCTAAGGACTATAGAAATATAGGCGTTACAGTGATTTGTAGGCATGTATATGCTGGGCAACCTTAGATAGGCTTCCTAGGCAAAGGCCTAAAATTCCAGGAAAGAAAGCCTTGTGCCAGCACACTTTGCCTACACCTTCCTTTCCCCAGAAAAGCTTTTAAAACCATCAGCTGCAGACAGATTTAATAGGTAGTCATAGCCTCAAAGACTGCAAATTCCTACCACTGAAAACAGTTGGTCAGAGAAGACTTTTATTGCTTTCATTGAAAGGCTGAGGAGAAACAAAACCAGAGTAAGATGTTAGAAGACCTGCTGTCTAGGGAAAGATGCACCAATTTAGTTACAGAAAGACAAGACACGGAGATTTTTCACAAAGACAGTTGCTGAATGTTGCACAGATTATTTGATGCCCAAGGAATAAACTGATGTTACAGCCTTCCTGTAATATGGATTAAGTCGGTGAGTAAGTAGAGGAAACCACTCTCCAGTTCTCCTGCTGCTTACAGAACTATTGTCATTGTCTCTAGGCTGACTTGCAAACCCTGAAACCAGATCTTCAGGTGATTTAGTCCTTTGGTTGTATTTGACAAAAGGGGATTATTGCAGTCATTCTTGCACACCTGAAATTCAAACTGAAAACAAAGAACATGGGTGCACCATGCAGCAGAAAGCTGTACAGAGACTGCATCCAGTCCTTGTTTTCAGCAATAGGTGGGCTCCAAATGGATAGTTACAGTAATCTGGTCCATGATTTGCTCTCCTTTCACCTAGAACTGTGCCAAAATGCTGCAGAAGGCCCCACTCATTCGTGGACTGCACATCCAGGACCCCCTCAAACCAGACTTAGTTTGCTTTTCTGGGAAAAGTTCTCAGCAGTTCCTATTGCCTTAGTGCTCTGCTGGGCCTGCAATAAGCAGATCTTTTCAGATCATTGCTAGTTGGGAAAACCTGGGTTAAATCAGGCAAAGAAGGCAGTCCTGACAGAATAGGGCCTCCTTCCTGTGGGAAGGCCATAGTAAGTAGTTTACATTTGCACAGCAAGTACAACAAGCTCCGCTGTCTCCTTCCCCATCAGCTGTCAGCTGAGTGAGTCTCTCCCTAAACTTCCTCCTAGAAGCCTGAAACCTGCTCAGCTGATTATGCTTCCAGCAGCCTACCAATTCTTCTGTGCCTGCCCATCCCATCACACATGCTTGGTCCCCTGACTGGTTAACTTCACTGCAGCAAGCTTCTGGAGTTGATGCAGAAGTGTTCACACAGTAAGCTATATGAAAGGGGATCATTATTTCCTTCAGCTAAGTTTTTCCATTCTTTCTGCCCTGCCCACAGATGTCTTTATTTCATAGCACTTTAACAAATGACTAGGACAAATAGTAAGTTATTGTCCCTTGTATCACAGTTCTTGTTAGAACTTTGAGGAAAGCTACAAAAGCTGGGTGGTGGCATTTTTTCCTCTATTTACTCCATAACAAGTGAACTTTGTATAAAGCAGTATTAAGACTATCCGGTGCATTCTTTTGTGTGCTGAATCTTCCCCCACTATTTATAATGCTTTTGGACCAGATTGGCAATGTGCCTGATCTACTCTTGTTCTTCTAGGATCAAAACAGCCAAAATAAGCAAGAGTAAGGCCATTGGCTTAAAACCTTCAGCAATTCAAATTGTGTAGTCTAAAACAGAAACAAAAGCCATTGAAATCTGACTTCTCAGTGTTAATGAAAATATGCGGCTTATTCACCCCTCCTCTACTACCTTATACGCCGTGTACAGCCACCCTGCAGCCACAATGTGAAGTTACCTTTTGCTGAGCACAGTTAAACATCTAAAACTACCCACATTGGTTAGTTTAAAGCTAGGTTACTGCTCTGCTCTTTCTGTGACTGCTGGTTAGACATTCCTGTAGACACTGCATTTCAGAGGGAGGACAGATGTAGCAGTAAAGATGAACTGAGAGCTTAGATTTAAGCAGAGGTTAAACTAAAGACTACTCAGACTTAACTCATCAGCCCTCAGATCCATTGTGAACCTAATGAATACCCTGGTCACATTTCCATTTATAAAGCATGGTTTCAAGTAAACAGTCTGTATCTGACTGCTAGCAGTGGCCTGGTTCAGTGGTCAGATTGCTAATACCTCTAGATTTTGCACCGTGAAGACATTTCAGACAGGTATTTGATGTGGATTCTCACTATATCAACCGCAGTGATTAGGCAGTAGACTCAAAGATGTTTACATACGTATACCAATTTTAGCTAACCTAAAATACTGCAGTCAAGCCCTAGTTAAGTGAGTGCTTCACTAATGAAAGACACATTGAGATCTGCAGTTAAACACTCATTTTAGGCCATGAGTAGTAATATGTATGATTATATGTAACAGTCTTTTGACTTGATTTTTCCTTTCAAGTAGAGGCAGGCTACTATACTAAGCAGTACTTTTTACTATCAGGAGATAAGCCATTACTTTTAAATGGGCTTTAAAAGTTTCTATGGCACTTCTCATGGTGCTGTGACCAAGGTACTTTAGTCAGGTTCTGACTCGGGCAAGGTGACACTTAGAACGACAATTGCTTGCTGAAAGTACTCGTTAGTACCTAGTGATTGTAGCTACAGTTGTACTTCAGTATCTGCCATTTCATTTATATAGCAAAAGCCTTTCACTGAATTTGTTTATGACCTTTTTCATCCACACAAAGTCAAATTTCCTTTGCTTCCTAATAATTATCAGCAGCAATAAACCACAGACCCGCTCCATGGTAATGCAGGTAGGGAGTTTGTTTATTCTCTAGCCTGCATCTGCCTTGGTAAACTTGTTCTTTTTTAACCGAGCTTCTATCCACCTCACAGTTAATCACAAGACTCACTGGTGCCACTGTTTCTTGACACAACCTTCTAGCAGAGCTCATGATGTTTGGTTGATCCCACTGACAGCGTGGGTGTTAATTCAGTGATTTACTAACCAACACTTCACATTCCTACAGACTTGACCATTAGCATCACTTTCATACCTGTCGTTATTTTCAATGCATTGGTTCTGTGTTTCTCAGTTTGTATTTGGCAACTAGGGTGGGGAGTATGCTGCTGGAAACCACCACTCCAGAGACCTTTTAATCCCAATGACAGACCTGCCACCTTTCATCCGAGATGCAGGGCGGTTAAGTCGGGTGCCTAAGGATAGCTTCATTAAAACCAAATACCTGTTTCTTTATGCGTCCAAATCTAGATTCTCTTCCCTGAGTTGTTGCCTAACTTCTGAGGCTCTTAATGACCCCGGTCATCTTCCTTTCCATCAGTAAAGCCCCCAGGCATGCTCAGAACCAGACCTGAGCTGTTAAAGTGTTAAACAGCCAAATGCACAACCTGAGCTCTGCTGAAGTACAGAAACTGGGAGTTTCCCCTCACTACTTGGCATGTGGATGCTGATCCAAATCACATCAGCTGAGTCTCTTCTCTTGTCTCTTGCCCTCGAGGTCACTTGGATGGTAAGACTGGGTCAGACCACTAAGTGCCTAGAAAGCAGACAAGACAATGCCTAGTGCTGTTACAATTAAATCCTGTTGTTAAGTCTGGTTCCTCACAGCTTTGGGGAAGCTGTCCTTCTCTCCCACAAGAAAATCCATTCTGTAGGATTGTTGTCTTTCTCTCCTTCAGGAGAATGTTTCTAAAATAAGAGCTGCAGGAACAAGAGAGTTGGTGATGCTTCCCAGCATATTTAATTCTATGATGAAAACAATATTCCAAAGTAAAGCAATGCACATTAGAAACCCAACTGCACAGTGTGCTAATTTGAGTCCTCGCTCTTCCACTTCTGTCTTCCCTATTCTGCCATTCACTGATCTTACTTATCCTGGTTAGGAAATCTGCCTGTAGGACCACATGTGTCTGTGCTTGTTTTGAAGAGCACCTTACCTGCTGTGTGCATTGTATGATGGCAACAACAGGAATTGTACCAACAAGATACGCAGAAGGGTTTTCATGGCAGTACTACAAGCTCAGATGATAGTTGCTGACCAGCCTGAACACAAACTGTGCTATAGAATGCTATCTTCTTGCATGCCTGATGAGTCAAGTAATTTAGACAGTAGAGGATAAAAATCAGATATAAATCAATTCTTCCCTAATTACCCATTTACACATCTAGGTATTTTTTGTCCCAGCTTGTATTCAGCAGGGAAGTTCATACAGCAGAGAGGGTGTGAAGTTCTAGGTAGTTATATATACAGCTTGTGGAGGGAAGTGAACTGGATAAGATCTTCACTCTTCAAAAAGAACAAGGCAGTAGGTAATTTAATGACCTTTATATTGTTTGAACAGAACCTGAAATTCTTCTTTCTCCCGACCAGTTGCAGTAATAAGGGACTGTTGGAAAAGGTTCCTGCCTTTTTTGGTTTTAAGCCTTCAAAAAACCCATTAACAATTCCAAGCTAGCGTTCCTTGAGGTTCAAAACTTGAATTCTCAGACATGCTAAAGAGCTAGACAAGCAAAAGCTTTAACAAGAACACTCCCTCCCACATGCTCAAGTATTGGAGCCAAGGAGAAATCCCTCTCCCAGTTCCTCAGATTTCTCTTGTTTTTATGATTACCAAAGAAACTTATATTCCCGAGAAGAGATCTTACTTCTGTCCTAACTGCAGTACCTCCCTGGGGGATGGAAAGTGTATCTCTTGAAACCTTTTAGAGTTCCTCATTTATGGCAAAAAATAACCATGTCTCTCTATTTGCCATGCAGGCTTTAGCTGGCATCCAAGTTGCCAGCAGAAATAGTTCCTTCATGGATGTTAGTTCCATGCTATGTTGTGCTGTTCCGTGCTATTCCATTCCAACTATTCCATGCTATGTCTGAGCATATTTAAAGCCCCAAATCTACTCAAAAGAAAAGAACATGTACGTTTTCTCTTACTCTCAGAACATGATACTGAAACAAACAGCATGCAAATAAAAGCAATACTCTCCATGCCTGGAGATCTTCATTGATAAGGAGATGCAGGAATTCTGATGCACCCTCTGTGATGAGTAAATTATTTTCCTGGTGCTAAAGTAGAAAACATTGATGTGAGAGAAAATTAAGTGCTATGTCCCAAATCAAAATGTCACCAAAATGGTGAGTCCACAGCAGAAGTGGAGTGCAACCCTGGTTTCTTCACTCTCCAGGCTTGCATCTTGGTCATGAGCTCACGAGATAAATCTGCTTACAACTAAAATTGGTATTTGTTCACTGATGCTTTTGTTAGTTTGATTTGACAGTTACAGCATCTCCAGTATTAAGAAAGCAGATCCCACGGCTGCAGGGCTGCAATGCCTGGGGGCTGTTCAGGATACACTGAGCAGTCAGTGGAACCAGGTCCTTGGGAATCACAGGCAGGCAATGGGAACAGCTGAGTCCAAGAAGCCAGATTACAGCTGCCTTTGTAGGTAGCACTCAGTGCTTCTGTAGGGGAAGGGGAAGTATGTTCAGCTGGATGCTTCACTTCAGTGCGTATAAGATAATACTGAAATCCAAGCAGGGGGCGATGAGCTCATGAGATGCTGTGATTTACATAGCAGAACACAAATGAATTCCTTGCCGATTCTCTCAATGCCACAGAACAGTCAAGATCCCCCCAGCAAAACAAAAAACACATCAACAAACCCATTTGTTATTGCACTCTGAAGTCATCAAAGGCAAGACACTCCTGCAGTGTCAAACCCCCCAGCTTCTACCTGATGAATACAGGAGTCCAGGATTTTGTTCCTAAATGAAGCGTTTCAATTGTAGTTCAGATTGGTTTCCCACCTCCTCTCTTCCACAGTCTTCTTTTTTTATCCCCTTTCCTTTTCCTTCCTTAAAATACCAGGAAGAGCTATTTAAATCTCCTTGACTTTTCTGACAAACCTCAGAGATATCTCCTGGGCTTTCATATCTTTACAAGCTGAACAGTTCCTTTTTGTTCCCAAATATTAAACAGCCATTGAAATGAAGTATTTATCATCAACAAAAGCCAAGTTTGAGCAGCCCGTCAAAACCACAAAATAAAATCAGTAATAAATTATAGGCACACATTGGTCCTGAGAAGCAGAAAATACCTAGTTGGGCTTTTTCCCAACGCTGGTCAAAAGTAGCTCTGTTTTCTTGCATAGCCATACAAAGATGATGCAGTTAACCCAGCTTGGGTCAGTTTTGTATCATTCTGCTTGCCTTTGCCTCTTTTAGCAGCTTTCCATCACTGCCAACTACGGGCTTATTCTTACCTCCAGTTATTTAGCACTGTGAGAAAGGACGCATTACCAGCACTAAGGAAGCTTGAGCAGTGTCCTAAACATACTCCAAGAGACAGCTCCATAGGCAGCAAGCAATGCAGTCTTCAGTTCCCAAGTGTGCACCACCCTACAGCAGCAGTAATCAACATCCCAGCCCTAGAAGCTGGGCAGCTTTTCCGCTTTTCTCCAGGTGGCAAAGGCCAATCCCTGTGGAATTCATTAAGGAGAAGAGCAGGTGTTGACAGTTTATTATGCAAAACAAATCTCCCATGAGTTTTCACTTTCTCCTAAGTTTTGGGGGACTGATGCTGTCCTCTGATCGCTGTAGTTTGGGAGCATAAGCAAGGACTCAAGTAGCTGTTCATTAAAGATACACAGCAAATGTATGTTTACATATGGCTGAGGAAAACTGCATGTTTTCTGCTTTACTCATTTTTGTTTCAGCTGGTGGCCTGACATTTAATCTCAGTGAAGCTGTGAGCTATGCTTTCAGTGTTTGAGCTGGTAAATGTCACTCTACTACAGTGCTGCATTCACCAACTCTAAAGCAGCTTTTATCAGCAGTGGTGCCATGTGCCAGTGTTCCCAGTATGCCAGATTGCTGGCTTAGCTTGTTTTCTTTCAACACTGGTAGAAAATGTCTGAAACAGAAAAGCAGCAACTGCTCCATTTAATAGGAAAGTGATTAATATGTAATTAGAGAGTCACCAAGTATAAATGTTGTATTCTGACCCTTTACTTTTAAACCTCCATTGATATACAGATTGTTTCATTTTATTGTACTGTCTGAAAGTGGCTATGACTTGGGAGAGGATTTTAGTATGCAGGATTTAGTTTCTAGACCTAACAGTGGAGGCGAATGCAAATGGTGTAGAGACCTGCAGCACTGTCTTCTGGAATGATTCCTTACAGCTTGCTGGCAACAAAGTCAGCCCAGTGACCAAGAAAATCCTTGGGCAGCTCAGGTCACGGGGACTCCTTCTTTCCCTTTCTGCTGCCTCACCACAGAAGGCTGAACCAAATAAATGAGATCTTTGGAGGCCTATCTCCTGCAATGCAAATATTCTGCAGCCTTGTAGCTAAAGTCAACAGATGCTGGGAAACGCTTTCCCTCAATAGCTGGTTGACCTTGTAGAGGCCCTGGTCCCTTCTTGCCCAATAGGTGCTTGCTTTTTCTCCACAGCATGCTAATGATTCCCTGAGAGATGCTTGTATTCTGCTGCAGGGGAAGAAACAAAAGCTTTGGTCTTTCCAAAGTGGAAAACACCAATCCTCCAAAATGTACTTTTGAGCAGTGTTTTGAGATGCACTGGTAGGACAGCTCATCTCCTCTTACGTGTTTAAGGGTGAATGTGGATGTTCAGTTCCTTTCCACCATCAACAAGTTTGTGCACTGGAAGGAACTGAACAGCAGCTTATAGATTCCACAAAGGTTCCTCGTCTTATCATGTACACACTTGTTGTCTCAGGATACCGTGTGTCCCCTGATGAGTGTATGCTACTGTATTCCAAGCAGCAGGAATGCTGGTCTCCCTTCCTGCTGACAGTGTGAGAGGGAGTAAGTAGGACTGGTCGGACCAGATTTTTGGAGGGGAATTGCCACTCCAGCACGTGAGCAACTGCACCAGTTCTGGGTACAGACAGGTCTCTGGACACACACAGAAGGTTAACTGGAGGTTAATTTGTAATGATCACAACCCCAAACTCAGATAGGGATCTATTTGTCTGGTGGCTTCAGCAGGTTTATACCAGTCTCTTTCAGGGGACAGTTCCAAAACTAAAACTTTATAGAATAGGAACATCTATAGTCAGAATATTTTGTGGGCATTTTACATACAGAGGTGCTATAGGGTCCCATCCGTTTTGTCTCGTTTGACCTGGTATGTGTGGAAGGGGAAAGAGCAGAGGACACGAGTTACGATCAGATCATGGTTTTTGAGGGATGCCTAGGCCCTAATTTTCCTCGTTCTTTTTCCTGCTTACAAGTACTTTTCTATAAATCCAAGGGGATCAGCTTACAAGTTATAAACAGTCAGTAGAAGGTAGAAATTGAGTGCATCATATCAAAACCTTGATCTAGTAAAGGGGTTTTATTATGATTTCACTTTTGATTATTGCTGTTCTGTTTCGCACCTCAGCAAAGTAGCAACAGTAACTCAGTGTGGCCTTCAGAGCTACATACAGAGTCACAAATAGACTAATTCCATGAACTTTACTTAGTTAGGAATTCATGCCAGCATTTACCTTTGTGTGTGCATCTAGACACAGGAATACCAAATACCAAAAAGACTGGAGCCCCTGGGCAAGCTTAATAAAGGGAGGGGGAGGTAGGATGAAGTGTATGGCACAGTGGTTTGATAAAGACCATGCGTGTAATACTTCAGCTTCTGGGCTGAGGAGGATGTAGGATGTCTGCCTGACCTAACTCCTATCTGCGACTGGTACTTTTTAGGGTCAGGCTATGGAGAGTAAGAGACTGAGGTCAAACTCTCTCCTTGCTTTGAACGAGTGGGCTGAGCTTTCAGACTAGATAGAAGCTGAAAGTGTGCAGAGCTGTACAAGTCCAGACGGTGGAAGAGTGGCTGGGAACAGGGATGCAGAGGGAAACAAATGCCGGAGATCACAAAGAAAACCAGGGGAGGGAGGATGGGTGGGATACCTCTCGGACTACAGAGAAATATTGAAATGGAAGATACTTTGGAAAGGACAGGGGAGAGGACTAATGCAACAGAAAAAGGGCTTGGGGAGCAATGAGTATGAAGCAATATTCGTACTTCAGGTAGCTCTACGAAAGGAAAGGGAAAGAAGAGTTTCTGTTCAGCAGCGATGCACATTCCTGTCTGTTCACTTCAAGCTGAGCTTTCATCTGAAATCAGTAGTCAGATTGAATATTCAACTCACCAATAAAAACCAGTAGTAAATCACTTTTTTGGACTGTTTTGGTGCTTTTTATGCGCTTGCCTAAAGAGATTCTGCAGCACGAGCCCTGGTGGGTTTTGCCTGCAAACACAACATTCCAGCTTGATTCCTATGCCTGTGTTTACACTATGGTAACAAATGCAATTACAGAGATACCTAAACATGCCTTCATTTAGGGAATGCTCCATCCCTGGTGGTGTTCAAGGCCAGGTTGGACATAGCCTTGGGTGATATGGTTTAGTGGGAGGTGTCCCTGCCCATGGCAGGGGGGTTGGAACTGGATGAGCTTAAGGTCCTTTCCAACCCGAACTATTCTATGACTCTATGATTCTTTGATCAGTAGTCAAGTACCAGTAGCACAGTCAACATCAGTGCACATTAATCAAATCTGGCAAGAAATAGGGTCATGATTTTCTAGCAGAAGGCTTTCTTTCCCCATAACCCCCAACTGTGCAGCAAAGCACTGATTACATGGTGGCAGTTAAATCTAGTACGAAATTCCTTGCCTGAAAACAGTTTGGATACCCAAGAAGAGTGCCTTAACATACCCTGCTTCAAACCTTCTGCTTTTAAGCAATCTGCGTTTCCATTTCCCGATGTCTAGAACTGGAAGACCACTTTCTGTTACTGTTAACATTTATAAGTGAATTTGGGCTCATCTCCTATGAGGATGTGACATGTATTTGCCAAAACACCTTCCCTCTCTCTGCCTGTTTCTATGTAACAGTGTTTATTAAAAGCAAAACAAATGCAGTCGTGCATATCAGTTAGTAGATTCCGATGCAGGTCCTAAGTCATCAGCACATTTTTGCTGAACTCCTGTGTGTTTTACTGACTTAAGCCAAAGTTCAAGAGGTTTATAACCAGATCCCAGCTTTAGTAATCCTAATTAAACTTCTTTGGCCCTAAGCTGTGCACAAATCTCATTACTGATAACAACACAAAGCTGTGAGTGAGATTAGAAGCTGTTGAAGTTGTACACGCCTGCGTCAAGACTTCTGCTTCTTTCATAGAAACGATTGACTGCGTCCTCTCAGAGCTCTTCTCCTCCACGTGTAAAGAAAGAGGATCTCTGAAATGATGTCTTTCGCTTGCCCCATTCCCCCATTTTTCTTCATATTCACATGTCCCTTTTGTGCTTTCAGATATCCTTGGAAATACTTTGATTTGTAAATGGAACGTGACATGAATGCACACACTTCATTCTTCACCCCATGAAAAACCTCATGTTTTACTTGTGTAACATGTTTCATCTCTTTTAGATATTGTGCAATGGACCAGGAACATGTGTTCCTGTCTGTATATCTGCTCTTCTCCTTGGGCTGCTGGGAATAAAGAAAGCAATCATTGTGTATGTAGAGAGCATCTGCCGCGTGGAAACTTTATCCCTCTCTGGGAAGATTCTGTACTACTTTTCAGATTATTTCATTGTTCAGTGGCCTGATCTAAAGGAAAAGTATCCCAAGTCCATCTATCTTGGTCGAATAGTGTAACCGTGGAAGACAAGCTTTCCCTAACACAAACTCTGCAAGCTCCTCACTGAAGAAATGCATTCCTGGAGTAATTTATTCTCACGGATTCCTGTTAAGGAATGAGGCTGGTGCTGGAGAAGGAGACAATAAAGATAGCTTTACATTTGAGTACATTTTTGTGTGGCTGTTTCCCTTGCCATCGTGTAGGTCTGTTCACCAATACTCCATAATGCCCTTAAGTCTACGCTGTGTCTGTTTTGATCTAGTTTTCCTGCTGTGTGAATGGCAATTTGTGTCTACAAATAAAGATGGGGATTTGTATGAATGTAACATTTCCTGTAAGGAAACTTTGTGTAGTTTTCTAAATTGTAAGAAACAAAGTCTTGTTCTAGCACAACAGCCTTTATTTCCTGCATGCTAGCAGTGAAGTCCCTAGTGAATCCTTAGAGTATAAAGGAAACAGTTATATCAAGTTGGCTTCATGACAGTTTGTACTCCACAGTCTTCCAAAACCCCCAAAGCATTAAACCAGTGTCATTTTTCCTCTAGGCTTGTCAAAGCTGTCCTTATAATCTGTAGTGCAGCTTTTGAAGGCTGTTGCTCACTTCTTAAGGTAAATAAAAAGGTGACAAGTGTCATGCTACAGGCACAGTACTCTAAAGAGGATTGAACAAGTCCTTTCTTCAAAGCATATGTGCAAAAATCTTTAGCAGGTTTACTTCATAGGGAGCAAATGGTCACCTGAGAAAGCTGAACTGGTTCAGGCTCTAACATAGTACTGTCAGTAACAGGGGAAGGAAGAGCATTTTCCTCTCTTTTCCTGGTACAGTGAATTTGACTTTGTATCCTGTTTTCTCATTTTAAGCGCCTTCCTTTCAGCAGTAAAATATGCACTTCAGATTTTGTCATGGAAAATGGTATTCTGTACATTGGAACCACTTCTAAAAGGTACTTTGTTGAAGCAAAGCATGCAAAAGTCTACTCCAGCATTTCACATTCATCCAGCAAAATGTAACACGCCACACTGTTCCACCTATAAAGCAACATAAACACATCTGTCATCTGTACCCACACACAGGGCTCTGTGTCTGGCTACATAGACAGAGCAAATGTATGTGTATGTGTATGTGTCAGACACATCTACAAAGCAAAAAGGAGCAGAAGCACTCTACAGCCTGACTGTGGTGAAGCTGCCGCAGGACCAGACTCACGCTCTGAAGCCTTTCCCCAGTCGGATGATGGAACGTTGCAGCAGCTATTAAGGTAGGGAATTTAGCTGACCAGGAATGGTGGTTCCTGCTGTCAGGAGAGGAATAGTCTGCTTTATGCCGAAAGTCATTAGAAATCATCAGAAAACATGAGGGAGAGAACTCTGTCGTGACATTGCGAGGCCCTGTGGGGAAGCCATCCATCATAACCTGTCCAACAGGCTTAATAATCTCCAGCAGAAGTGGAGTGCCTTGATGTGGTCATGTGTGAGTTCACAACAGGGAGTTTCTGTGGCTTTTAACCTAGATTATGCCTGAGATTGAAGAGCAGTTAAAAGGTTAAGACTGTGTGAGAAAGGCTCTCTGTGCAGGCACATGCTCAGGTCCTTGAAAATGACCTGGCTGAAGTAATTCTGATGTGAGGGATACCTGAAGTGAGGACTTCCTTATCAGAGCTTTCTGCACAGCTGCAGATAGTTTGGTGTATTTGGGCTTTACACTGGGCTTTATTATGGCTAATCCTGCTTTATTTTAGATAAGTGCTCTCTGAACTGAATCTTGCTTTGAATCTTGTTTTGCAAGGGAACTAGAGTAGAGGGGAATGAGAGCAGAGGCTGCCTCTTCCTCTGCTCCGGGGAAGGGACAGCAGCACAGGATCAATGCCCCAAGGCTTGGGGAAGCATAAGAAGAGAAAGGCAATGAATGGATCCATTCATGCACCACATCCCGTGCCTGAATAGCCCGCTGGCCTGGCAGCCAGGCAGGCTCCTGGACCGCTCATAAACACAGCCAAGGCTCAAATGGTGCTGAGTTGACATGCTGCTGCTGCTCAGAGCAAAGCAGGACGTAGCCCATCCTGCTGTTGTTTTATACCTTGATGGAAACATTGCTGGCCGCTGGGTTCCTCCATGAAAGCCCTGCCCAGGGCAGGATTTTGGGGTTTGGTGCGCTTTCAAACTGTGGGTTCATACACTCTGTGTGTCTGCCTCTGAACAGGGGGGAGGCCCAGGGACTTTCTTCCACTCATCACCTGCATGGCAATGACTACTGCTCAAGAAAAGCACGTGCCAGTTCAGACTTGTCACCTCCCATGGAAATGCTCTGAAGGTAACAGTAGATTTCTTCACAAGAGGCTGCTCTGAAAAGCTGAACTGCTCCAGACCATCTGATGTGGAGGAATCTCACTTTCAAGGACTTGGGAAGACTTTTCCCCCTCTGCTTCACCTCCAGCCTTTTGGGAGAGCAAAGCCAAGAGACTCTCTGCCTGTGTTCCCCCAACAGCATGTTCTTTACTCTGGTCACAAGTTAAAGTAGCACATATGAAGTAGTTTTTCAGCCCGATAATCAGTGAGAGAGTGGGACTATACCCATTTCCTTGTGTTTGTTGCTGTTTTCCTTAGTGATTACTGCCTCAAGTGCCAACTTGAGTTAAGGACACTTGCTTTCCAGCAGTTTATGGTTACTCTTTGCAAGGGAAAACTTGGATTAGAAATGACCCAGAAGTCTGTAAAGTTGAAGCAGCATCAGCAGGAGAGCTCAGGAACAGCCTAACTCTGACCAAAGCCTTCAACAAAACGTTGCATCCCAACCATAGGGAACAGAACACAAGAAAAGAGTTCCTGCCTTGAATTCTCTTAAAGGAAGCTTTGTTATAAACGAGATTGACTTTTTCTTTAAAAGATTAGCTCAGATAACTGCTGGTTCTCTCCAAAAGCACAGTGGAGCTGAAGTAAACCAACGTTTTGTAATTGAGTAGCTCTTATCTTTTGTTTTTAGTAGGGGGGTACAACCAAACTGCCATTGTTCTAGGGGAAAACTGCATGCTTCCTGCTCCCAGCGTGGAACAGAAAACCTGGCGCTCCCAAGGTCTATCCAAAGACTGGGATTGCTGGCTGGATTCCTTAGGTTTAGATTCTTGGGGTTTGCTGAGTCTTGGTTTTTCCCTTAAATACTGACATTGAGGCAAACACATTTGGGCTATGTACCTGAGGGATGTCGGGAGTGAAATGTATGACCTCTTTTTTCCCTCTTTCCAAAAGAGGAAAACATCGTATGTTACAGACTGAAAGGAAAATAGGGAAGAAACATATTCCTAAAGAAAGCGGATACAACTTCGTGGAAATATCAACATCAACACTGACAGAGATTCAAAAGAGAGCAGAAGGCATCCAGAAATCCCTGCCTCACGTCCTAGCCTGGAAGCCAAATTTAAGTGAGTTTTAGGTAACAATCGGCTTATTTTCTCTTGTTATGCATTAGTTGACAGAAAGTGAGTATTCAGAGTTACTTCTCTTTTGACCTGGTTGTTGTCTAGTGGAGAATATTGCATGTACAGTAAAAACCAGGTTGATGTTACGTGAGCAAAGGAGGAAGGGAAGATGAAGGGGAGTGCCAGTTGGACCATCATAAAGTAATGTTATGAGGAGGTTGCCTCTTCACAAGAACAGCTGAGAAGATTATTCTCAAGTTATGCCAGAAGAAAGCTAAACAGAGCGATGTGAAAGCTAAACACACTGGCCTACTTTCAGACACTGATTATAATGTCTTACACCACCACAGTGACCATTCCAGTCCAGTGATGCTGTTCTGTAACACTGACTGGTTTAGAGATAGAAATGCAAATCATGCTGTAAAGCAAAAGGATCCTCCTATATGTATGTAAGGGGCTACAGAGCATAAACACAGTAAGAGCATCTTTTCCATCCTTTTTTCACTCCTAAATGAGCTTATCAGTGTGCTTTAGCCACTGCGCCATCACAAACCACATCCAAGCAGCAGCCTGCTTTCCTGGGACAGGAGAGACAGTAGGATACATAGAAGAGTGTCTCAGAGACAGTTAAGTAGCAGCACTTAACACAAAACATTTGCTTGGTTCAGTACCACGTGGCACAATCCAGTTGAACGCGTTTTTGCTTCACACTTCAGTCCTTGGCAAAGAGCACTAAAGGCTTGCTGCCACCATTTCTCTCTAAGGGCACTGAGATATGCCTCTTGCATCTTCATGATGGAAAAGAAAGGTTTTAACAGACTCTTGCTAGATGCCTTCATGGTTGCTCAAACACATTGCACACACAGTACTTGATTTCCCCTTCAAATCATGTTTGTGTACTGATCAGACCTGAAACCAAGTCATGATGGTAGGCTATGGAGTTCCAGTACTGCAGCAGCTACAAGCTGCTGTTCTTACACTGCTTTTATTTCCTCTTTCAAAGAACATTTGCCCTCACAACTGGAAACACTGGAAATACACACAAGCATACAAGGACTGTAGCCGTGGCCATCCCACTTTGCTCCTGCTAGTTTGCAGGGGTGAGCTGTGCTTAGTGAAAGCCTGACATAGACCATGGCTAGGTTGTGCACTCAACAGCAGTAAGCAATTTCACATTTAACTGTGCCAGTGGGAAGCTTTAACCATGCGTGTAACTATAAAAAGATGTATTTGTTGATTCATAACATCAGTTTTACACATACCTTCTGTTATCTCTGCTCATAGCTGAGGAAAACAAGATGTTTGACATGTTTGTTATTCTCTAACCAGAGAGAGATGGGGCCAGCAATAATATTTAACAGCCAAAAATGGGGGAAGTGAGGGGTTTTGCAAGGATCATTTCATGTTTCAAACAACTTATAGCTCTTTATCAATTCAGATATTATGCATATTAAACAAGTTACTGTAAATGGATGCTCATGAGTAGTAGCACAGACACCAGTCCAGTGTTAGAATCTATGATTCTAACACAATTCATAATAGAATCTATGATTCTATTCCCAGATCTTTGCTGTTTCATTCAGAATGTTTCATTTGGGGGTTGCATGGTGTATCTGGGATTTGTTTTGTTTGAGAGGGAGGAGATTTTGTGGGTGGTTTTGTTTCCATACAGGAATGAAGTATTCCTGACTATGCAACTGGAGGAACTTCTGCAGAGTACTGGATTTATACTCAGGGATTTGGTATAACCTCAGAAAGAGAGGGAGAGAATACTCACGAAGAGATGAAGCCATCCTTGCACTATGCAGCACCTATGTTTTGAAGGAGTCCATAACACAAGGTTACAGTATGTCTTTCTTTTTCTATCAGCATCTAAGAAGTATTTTAAACCATGCAGTGAAGGCTTGTGCATAATCCTAACCCTTCTGTGCACTGGTGCGCAGTGTGTTCTTAACATCAAAACCCCCTCTACTTGGTTTAAAACAGCGTGGCTATTTGTAATGTTATATCAACTGTCAGATCTGCTCAGTTAGCATTACTGTAAAGTCTACTTTCAGCTGCCAGTAGTTTGGCAATTAGTGTTTCCTGCTTTATTGTTGTACAGTGCAGTTGAACTCCACTGCTTTTCATTTATGATCCAGCTTGGGACGGCAGCTGACACTGAAATGAATGTCCTAACCTCCAATTCAGCGGCTTAAAGGGTATCTCCCCAACATGCACTGCCAAGATGAAGTCCAGAAATCACTATTCAGCAGCAGTAAACAGGGCCTGGTTTTTGCAGGCAACCCTTTGTGAAAGGAAGCAAGCTGGAATCACAGTTCATGGGGTTTTTAGATGCACGCTGCAAAGCGGAGTAATGCTGCAGTATCTGTAAAGATGGTGTCTTTACAGAGCTACATTAATGTTTGCAAGAATTCCTTTAAGAAGTGATCTGGCTGCCAAAGGGTACACGAGTCAGGTTTCGCAGTGCAGTTAGATACAAATAGGTAATTATAGGGTTATTGGTGTGAGGATCTCCACTCTCACTTAAAGACAGAGGTTGGCCGCTGACAAGCAAAGGTGGTGAGAACACAGCCACTGTTCTAAACATGTTCTTGATTTAACTCCAGCCTAGAGGTAATGCCTGAAAATCTTCATCTTATCCCTTGCTTAAATAACATGAATGGGATTGGAGTAGGAAGGCTGAGGAAGAAGAGAGCGGTGCTTCCGTGTAGAGTACTGCTTTGGAAAGACTGAACAGATAATTCTGAGGGCAAGGAAGTTATTGCTGCTTCTTGCCCCCCTTTCTCATGTTTATTGACGATTCAGAGTACAAAACACGAAGCAATTTACTGGTCTGTAATGCTGAACTGTGACAGAATGAATATTCCTAGGATACCATGCCCATTTGCCAAGCTTTTCCTTGGAAGTTTATTATACAAAGCATATAGAAGATAAAGTTGTCTCTGTTTAGTTACAGTTTTTAACCTTCATAACTGGAATCTGCCTTTGTGTTAACAATACCAGTACTTTCTACTTGCATGCAGCTCTTGCTTGGCCCCACTGTGGACCTGCCTTAACTGAGAAAACACATGGGAGAACTGCAGGTACAGAACAGTACCATCCCCAGTACGGCATGTACTGCTGGGTAAGCACACCCAGCACACACAAAGTACATCATATTAATATCACTGAGTTTTAAACAATGGGTATTGCTTGCATTAAACCTTAAATAACTGCTTTACACATTAAATCACCCAGTTTGGGAGGGAAGGGGAAAAAGGAAAGGAAAGAAAAAAAGGCTTCTCCGCAGCACAAAAAACGCCAACCCAAAACCACCCCAAGAAAAAAACCCACACTCAACATCTTTTGGAATGTCTGCAGTTTTGTGGGCTGCAATATGAGCATAAAATGGACAAGATTAATGATCTGGGATAAAGTGGCTCAAAACCTCAGCATTCTGCATTCTGGACCAGTCCCATTTATCTGAGCATCAGCTATTGTAATTCCCTTCTCTCCCCCCCGAGTCTGAATCACATCCTGTGACATCTACTGAAGTACATTAGCAGTGACACGGATGATTTGAAGCCTCTCTTATTCAGACAGATTGGGGATCCTAGCTGTTGTAACAGCAGAGTCTCCGTGGCGCGGTAGCCAGCCTCTGGCTAAATGCCACTGTATCTCAGCTAGTCACTCATCATGTGCAACACTCAGCAGCCCTCTCTGCTCTGCACCATTTCAGTCCCAGATACCCCAACTCTGAATATTGCTCTCGAAATTACCTGAGCTTCTAAGTAAACCTTTACCATGGAAGTTCAAAGAAGAATGAACCAGAGTTAACATAAAAGGCAAACCCCATCACCTTAGGCAAGGGTGCCAGTATGTTTTATTTTGCATTTGGTATCCAAATAAATATGTTTGAATGAGGCAACATGAAGTTGCATTAAAAAGCTACCATATACTGATTTAAATCCATTCTGTTCTGAAGTTATTATTTGGGAACACGATGAAGGATGAAGACAAAAATTGCTTAAACACAGCATTCCTTGAAGGCCATGAATTTGTCCAGACCCTGTTAAGAGTTGCACTCAACCAGAAGCAAGGAAAACATGCTCAACAGGCACGGAAATCAAGATCTGGGATTCGGGGAGGGAGCTAAAGTGTTAAAATCAATCTCAGACCATGCTGAGCAGGCATCAACCCAATGGTAACTGTAATGGCTTCTGTCCACATCCTGCAGAGCCAGAAACTGCCTCTTCAAAATGTATGTACGTGGAAAGTTCTATTTTATATGTATATATACGGAAAGTTAAAGCGCTGGCTAAACCCAGGAATTATGGAAGCATGCAGTATCACAAGGGTCTTGATTTCTCCCTCCCTCTAATTCCCTGCTAGCGTGATGCCCCTGAATCACAGCAGAGAGCTGACTCAGGAAGCTTAACAGCAAAATGAGGAAAGTTTCAGGCTTCAAGCTCCTTTTGCATTAGAAGGGCCATCAGAAGCATGGTAAGGAGAACGGGACCATTTGTAAGGGCTCTGGTGTGCTCTTTTACCGGAGCACAAAGTGCCACGTTATTTGCATGCCAAGTTCTGCCTTAAGTAGAGGTCTGAAAGCAGAGTCGTGTTTTATTTCTTCACAAGCATAAAAGAAGGAAAACCCAAATCTCATCTCCCTCTGGTAACACACACTGTCCCTGCAGGCATTTCCTGCCTGTGTTTTGCTATATTGTAGGCAAACATCACTGTGGAATCAAAGTGATGGCTGTTAATGTTGAACTTGGTGACAAAGCACTTCAGTACCAGCGTGCTGGTGACACAGAGTGCAAACGCTTTGGGTCTGATAGAGAAGTGAAGCCCACCAAGGAGGAGGCAGAAACCAGTCTGTGACCTACCTGCTGCAAGCACTTGCTCTTGCGAAGCATGAGGAAGAAAACCGTGAGGTATGTCAGGCATTTGGACTGCACAGCAAGCGCTCTGAAGGCCTTTGTTGCCTTCTGCTTGCGGACTGGTTTTAGCAAGTTAAAAAGCAACACCAGCAGCAAGCCTTGCACTGAGCCGGGGGGGCAGGAGGGACACAGGACAACACAGGACCCCCAGTGCTGATCAGCTTGCACCCAAGTTATGCTTTTAGACTTTTCCACTGGCATTCATCTATTCTCTAGCTATATCCCAGTGCTAAGAACGCAGCGATCACATTTTAAGGGAAGGTCACGAAGCTCAAATAAGAACACAAAAGCACCAAAGTCTGACTTTGCTCAACAGCCACCACCAGCAGCTAACAGAACAACCTTGATTGCAATGAGAGGATGGAGAAGATACCAGTGTTGGGACTGACAAAGAAACGAGCGCTGCGGGTATTTTAACAACCTGAATATATTGTTTTGCATGAAGCTGAATCTGTATTACTCCAGACAGGTAAGTCACTTCAGCAAGATTTTAGCAAGTGTCAGTAACATTCATGTTCTTAAACACGAGACACCAAGGGGAGGCTTTCCCAACAATAAGTCCTGGGCTGCCAGTCTTCAAACTGCCAACACTGATGCTTAAGCTGCTCAAATCAGGGACTTCCACCCCCCACCCCCCCCCTTTCAGGGTTAGTCTGGGGTTCTGTTTCTTCCTTTCTCTGCCGCAGTGTTTTAGGTTGGGTCCATCCTGTGAAATTCTGTGAGCATTTTGGCATCGTGTGCATCTCTGAAGACAGCTCCATAAAAGGGAACTGACTCAAAGGAAAACACAGAACGCAGATATCAGATGATGATTCCACCAGGGCTGAATTTGGCTCCAGGATTCAGTCTGTGGTATCTGTAAGCAGTCCATGCACTTTGTTTTTCCAGATGTTGAGTTTTAGGCCCAGCCTTGAAGGTAGAATTAAGGACTGCCAAGGAAACGTTGCCTTCTGTAGTCTGGCACAGAGGAAAGAGGAGTGGGCTACAAACACCCCATAGCACCCCTAATTATTCTCTTAAGGCCAAAGCACCTCTCATGGGATGATGCTCTGTTAAAGCAGTTGAAGCAACACAGCACACATACAGTGTGGCGTGCTTAATTACAGCACCAAGGGCAGGAGTGCATACCCCAAACCCTTCCGAATTCATGAGCACTACAAGCACAGCAGTGTTTAAGCAGATAGCGGAGGAAATGCATCAACACGAGAGGACACTGAGTGTTCAAAAGGAACCCTAACAAGTGAAAGAGCAAAGGCAGTTTTGGGTACTGCTAAGGCTCAGCCTTGGCTCTTCTCTGGAGTTCTTTGCGGTTTGTACAGGCTGCTGCACACTGCACTGACATTTGGTCTGGACAGGCAGCAGCCAGCGGGAAGAGGGGAGTGTTACTGGAGACACAAGTTGTGTTTATCCTATAGCTGCTCTGGTAACTTCAGTCACGTAAGTTAATTAGGCTGAAGCATTACCGAGTGCCACCAGCACCCTGGGACCGGCACTAATGAACACACTGTGAGACAGGACAGCCTGGGAAAGGCTCCTGAGGATTGCACAAGGGCTTAGCTCCTTGCCTCTCAGCTGAAGCGAGCAGCACAGCCTCCTCCTTGCCTCACCAGGTTGGTACTCACTCGTCCTTCCCGTCCTTGATCCTTAGAGGAGGACATAAGCAGAAAGCTCCGAGGGTCCTTCCCCTTCTCAAAGCACCAGTTTATTGGAAAGCACTTTCTTCAGCAGCTTCCCCATCAGTTACCTGCAGGCCAGTGAGCTCCATCGATGGCAGTGCAGGACCTGCTCCTCACCAGTACCAAGCTGGCACAGCTCCCCACTTCAGTTCCCTCCTGCCTCCAGTCCTGTCGAGCACTGTGGCTCCCACCTCCCAGCCAGCAACCTCTTCATCAAGGCAAAAGCACCCACAACCACACCCCCAGGGGTGTATTTCCTCCCCCCATGGCTGGTACCACCACCCTCCCCAGTTCAGAGCCCCACTCCCCTCCCTCAGACCAGCCACCCCACTCAGCAAAGCCTTCCCTCCCTTATGTATGACGCTTTGGAGCTCTACCTGGCACATTACCTTCCTGCATGGAGCTTAGCTCTCCCAAAGAAACTCGCTCCATCCTTCAGGGAAATCATCCTGCTCCTCCTCAGCTGAGCCAGCTGATTAAACCAAGGCCCTTTATCAGGATCAGATGGGGAGGGAGGAGATGATCCATCTCAGACATGGCTAGTCCCAGCTCCATGTGTAGGACTCACCATGTCTTCAATCATCGATGCTCAGGATGGCTCCGACACAGAAATCCCAGTGCCTGTTTGATAGTTTTCCATGAAGCCACAGTAACTGTTGAGATTACAGTGGAATTACACAAAGGATAATTTAGGCTCGGGGAGTTTAATGGGACTACACATATGCTTACAATAACTCATGTGCAAGAATGCCTGCGAGATTATGGTCCACATTTCCAAGAAAACAGACGTTGTCTTTTCCGAGCTCTTTTCCCCATCGTTTCCAGCCGAAGTCGTCAGCACATGTTTATGATATTACATGGGGTTGCTGAAGAAGTTATTGCAGTGGCACAAAGAGGATTATCATTTCAGGTGGGGAATAATTCTCCTACAAATCCTCTTTCCATACAAACAGCTTTAGTAATAATATAGGGCAAAGAGAAGGGATTTACACATAACGAGCCAGACTGCACAGTGTGCTCCGGCTGCTTTGTACTGCACCGATCGGGCCACGGTTGCTTTGTGTTGCAAAGCACAACGTGTTTTTAGCTGCGCTCCGATATTCCCGGTCCAGCCTTTCCCTACGGGGTGTGAACCCGTTCCCGGCCACAGAATTGATGCCGGCAGTCAGCCCAAAAGCCTGGGAGCTTCCTTATTGGATGTTCAGTGTCAGCACCAACAAATGCCGCTTGTGCCCCCCAGGAACAACCCCTGAGTGACTTGAGGGTAGTTCAGACCCGCTTGTCCGGCAGGAAAACACCATGCGAGGCTTTGTGTGCTGCCGAGCAGGGCCGTTCCACTGCGAGGGTGGATGAGACGTGATTCCTGGAGCTCAGGAAAGGGCACCAGCGGGAGCGGCTCCGGCCTCCCACCACTGTGGGCCGTGGCAAAGAGCGTTAACAAACAAGGTCCCGATCCAACCTTCCTTAAGGCAGTGGAAACCTTTCCGAAGGCTCCGGAGCACATTGGATGCAGCCCGGGATTATCCCTTCTCCGGAGTCACGGAGGAGCTCATCCCAACGTGGATGCCTGAATGAGCTCTCCTGGTGCCCCCGTGGGCGCATTGCCCTCGCCCCATCCGCCCGGCTCCTGCTGCTCCCAGTGGGGCATCCCGGCAGTTGTGCTTCCTTTAACTGGGAACAGCCCCGGCTCTTTGCGTGAGCGGCCGTGCAGCGCTGGAGCCGAGGCACAGCACACAGCACCATAGCACCCATCACCACAGCACCCAACCGTCCCCTGCTGCCCCGGGATCCCCGGGGGCTGCTACAGCCACCAGAGGCGTCCCGAGCGCGCTGGGGCGGTTCCGGCCGCACTCAGGAGCGGCCGCTCCGTCCTCAGTGTCCGCCATGGAACGGGAGCACGGGCGCGTTGCTGCTGGGGGATGGCGGAGGCTGCTCCCCGCCTCCCTCCGAGCAGCGGATCGCGTTCTGGTTATTAACGTCAAACCCGTTCAGGTCTGACTGCACGTGAACGGCTGCTCGGGGCTCCCAGCCCGAGGGCTCCCGCTCAAACCCCTCCATGGCCCCGGCGGATCTGCGCTGCCACCCACGGCCCAGTGCCCGCAGCCCGAACGGGATGGGCCCGCGGCGCTCCCAACCTGAACCCGCCCGTGCCCGGGTGCACCCATCGTCCCTGGTCCCAGCCCAGCCCCGGGTGAGGGGTCCCCCCGCAGCACCCCGTGCGGGCCGCACGCTCGGGCCCCCCGCACCGCGCTCCCTCAGCGCCGCAGTCACCG